>PJRA01000077.1:827876-842182 GCA_016987375.1 Brachionus koreanus
TTTTAAAATAAATTACAACAGAAAATTAGGCTATCTATCTTAAACGGTTATCCATCTTAACCGGTTTTGATAACCGGTTATACATCCTAACCGGCTCAAAACTTAACCGGTTAAAAACCGGTTCCATCTAACCGGTCCACCAACCCTATTTAAATTAGATGTTTATCATAAAAAGTAACTCTTAATTGTCATTACAGTCAAATTTTTTTAACTTTTTTGATCTAGAGAATTAAAACTGCCTAAAATTAAATTACCATCCAATTCTATTACAATTTAAAAACAAATAAACAATAAAAAATCAGTCGTTTCTTAACATTTTATGGCAACCCAGGATAATACATGATAAATCATCTCAAATGAATTGCATAAAGTGTCGAATAATTTTAGTTTTCTATTATTTGTGTTATTTTAGATTAGTTTCAACTAAATAAAACAAAAATTATTCTTCAATAAAAAATATTCATTGATTCAGTAAAAAATTTTAAATATAAATATTTTCAGATATTTGGCTAAAATATAAATTAAATTAACAGAAAGAATGAGACATTTGTTAGAAAAATTGTAGATTCAATTCAAAATTTTGTATGCCTTTTAGAACTAATTGATCTTTTTGTTATAAAAACTATGAAGATAAGATAACAACAAAATAGAAATTAACAAAAGCTTCAATTTGCCATAAAAGCTTTTTTTAAATTTTCTTAAATTGCATTAATTGATAATCTTTAAGATAAAAGTTTAGATGTATTATGTGAAGTGAACGATCTTCAAGTAAATTGTTCATTATTAATTGTCTCACAGTCAGTAAATGACTCGATTTTTGTTCATTATGGAAATTGTGAATTTGAAATTTTCAACAGTTCAAAGTTTATCCCGATTAGTTACTTTGGGCCAATTTCAAATATTTCATCTATATATCTAGAAGATTCTGATTATTACATTTTAATTAATACTGAATTTAAATATGATTCTTATTTAAATGGGTTTAGAATATACGCATTGGATTCTGGAAGCGTTGATTTAGAAATTGTTTCAGTTGAAGAATGTGGATCTTTAAAACCATGCACACTTTATGAAGCAAATTTTAATATCTATTTACTAAAACACTCAAATGTAAAAGTAAGAGTAAATTTGAAAAAAGGATGGAATGAATTTTTTTTGAATAATCGAGAGAAAATTAAAAAAGGAAATTTTTTGTTAATGTCTAATAAAACAGCCAGCATAGGAGTTACTGACAGTCTATTTCCTGACTTAGTTTTTAATGAAACTACTAATGAGTTCACAAAAATGAAAAACAATAAAGCATTTTTGATTCATTCTGTAGTAGAAACTAGCCATTATTCGGATATATTAGTGATTAATAAATCATATGAAATTAAAAAAAATTATCTGATTGAGATTAAATTGGCCAACAGTTCTATCAATATTTTAGTCAATATTTCATTAAAAAAAAGTAATTAAATATTCTTAATTAAAATATTTTTCTAATTAATATTTAGATAAAGTTATCGCAATTGATTATATAGAAATAACCAATGATTTATATGAGGAATCGGATGATTGTCAGATAAAGCATAAAAAAAAATTTCCAGAAAACCTTTCAACACAATGTTCTGAAGGTAAAATTTACATATATATATATATTTTTTTTTGAAGTTTATTATTATTTAAAATGGCTTCGAGTAATAAGACTCATCTCGCCATTGAATTAAAATTTAAGGTTATACCTAAAAAGCGGAATGCGGAATTATTTTGCGGAATTCCGCAAAGGTTTTTAGCATTTCGTTCCGCAAAATGACCTACTAAAATGCGGAATTCCGCTTTTTAGTATCAATATTTTTTTTGTGGTATTTATTTGCGGAATATACGGAATGAAACATTTTTCTTCTCAAAATCTACATTATTATTTTAATATTTTTAATAAAATCATAATAAAGTTTAATTAAATGTAGACTTACATACTTGGTCATATTTAGAACACGACCAAGACTTACTTTTACCTTTTCGATGATAAACGCTTACTTTAGCACATTTAAAATGATACCAATATTTGCAGTCGTCACATTCAATAGAATTATCCAAACACAATTCTTGGCAAACTGGGCACGTACAATGGTCGATTTTTTGGTTAATTAATGTTTGAATTTTTTTTCCATGTAGTTTTATTAAAATACGGCATAAGTTCCTCAAATTTGAATGCCTTAAGAAACAAGTCACTGAGTTGGCTCTGATCGATTTATTAGTAGGTCATTTTGCGAAATGAAATGCTAAAAACCTTTGCGGAATTCCGCAAAATAATTCTGCATTCCGCTTTTTAGGTATAACCAAAATTTAATTAAAAGTGTCCAAATAAGAAGTGATAGGTTTTTTAATGTTTTTTTATTACATAAATATTAGAAATAATAGAATAGAAATGAGTAATTAACGAATTACAGTATTTTAGAGATCCATTGGAAAAGTTCATTTGAGACTTGACGAAGAGGAGTTTTGGGTTCGGAACTTCTTGAGCTTTCAATGAAAACATCAATAAAGAATTATATAAAATAATATAAAATTATATTGCTGCTTGTTTTCTAGTGTAACATTTTATTATACAATATATTTTTGATTTAATTCCGGGTCGACTGTAGTCGACTCGTTTTGAAAAATTTTTTAAACCGTTCACAAACATTGTTGACTTTGTTTAGAGACTACTGTACTCTATTATATTATATCAATTAGTATCTATATTATTTAAACTGAATGTTGAGTTAAATAGATATTGAAAAATTTATTTGATAAAATTTAGTAAAAAAAAACATAAAAAAAAAATTTAAGTCATTTTGAATGAATATTAATTTTATATTAATTTAAAATAATAAGAAGAAATAAAATTTTAACAAAATGACACAAAAACTGCGTTAATATATACTATATATAATTTAGCCGAAAAGAATAAAAAATTAGTAAAAAATGCAACATTTTATTGTACATTCTAACGAATTCAAAGATTCTGTTTTAGATCTGCTTTCTGTTAAAAAAATATATGCTTAAATGAGCTTACCTTTATTGAATTTTAGTCAAACTTTAATTTCTTCTTTTCTAAAATTCAATATATTAAAATTAATTTGAAGTTACTTTTCTTGTTTTTTTTGTGTTAATTCAAAAAGAAATTGCTATTAAACTTTGTTTTAGTTAAGTGTAATAAATTTTATTTATTTATTTATTTTTAAATAAAAGAAATAAAAAAAAAAACAATTTTTTTGTTCGTAAAATTTATTTAATTTCTCAATATACAGATTAAGTTAAAGCGTAGAAGTTAAAATTTTTCTTTTGAAATTTTTCAATATTTTCAATATTTTAAATAGTTTAAATAAAGAAAATAAATAGACTCAAATGTTAAATGTCAAAATCAGTATAATTTTTTTGCTATATTTTCACTTAAAAGATTTAAAATAACATAAAAAAAAACAATATCTATATATAAGAATATCTAATTTATTCAATATTTTTCAATTTTAGTCTTGGATTTTGGAACTTAACATTTTTATTTAGAACTTATTGCTGAACCAGAAATCGACTTGACTGATGTAAAAAATGTAACTCATCCGAAGAAATTTTATCGCTCAGATATTATTATGATGCATATGAATTTTGAATTTAATATCAAAAGAGAATATATTTTGGAAAAAAAATGGACCATCTATCCTATGTTTTCCAACAAAACTGTGTCGAATAAAAGCATTCAATTAGTAAACAATCCTACAATTTATGCCTATAATTTAGTAATAAAAAGCAACACTCTTGAATATGGTTTGTATAAACTTAATTTTCATGTCGAATTGAAAATAAATTTTGGAAATAAATTAAGTCGATATGAGAATTTGATTGAAACACACATTCAAGTAGTGCCAGGAGGCATAGCGCTATTTAGCCTTGAGAATGGTCTTGATATACTCAGAATAGGAACTGAACAAAGTATAAAATTAGATACAATTAAACATGCTTATGACATGGATTTCTTATACAATATTAGAAATTTAAAAAGTGTGAACTTTTATTGCTTCAAAATGAATATAAAACAACTACATGATACATTCAATATAAACGATAAAAGATTTGAAAAAATAACAAGTCAAAGGCAAGATTTGGCTAATTTTAAAAAAAATTTCAATATTAATAATGAGTGCATAAATGATAGAAATAAGATTAGTTTTTATAAAAATTCTAAAATATTGACGATTGAAGCTAAAAGTTGGCCATTTGATCCAAGCAGCTTCTCACTATTTTTGGTAGAAACCTACTATTTAAACACAAGATATTTTCAATTTATCAAAATAGAAAAGTTAAATGTTCCAATAGTTCCCGAAGGCTCTACACGGTATGTTTATTTTAATATTTTCAAAAGTTAAATAAAAGAAAAAAGATTGCAAAAATTTTAGGAAGATAAATATAAAATTTTAACAAACCATTAAAAATTTTTCTTTAAACTTTGAGATTTGGATTCAAAATCAAACTAAGATGAAATTATATTGGAAATAACGATCTTCTTTAACAATTTTAGTATTTAAATTAAGATGCTGAATGGTATTGTGAAATTCAATTACAATCAAAGCAAAAATTCATTTTCTTTGATTAATTAATGAGTTTACATTTTAATGTGCGTTAATATTTTTTTTAAATATTTTTTATCTTGTTAGCGCTCATTTAAGTGGGTTAGAAAGATGTGTGCTCATATAACAAATTCAAAAATTTTTAGTTTCTTCTATTTCAGGAAATCAAATCAATAATCAATTAAAATTTTGATTAAAATTTTGATTTTATTTTAAATTTTATTTTAGTAAATTTAACTTATCTAGAAAAAAAGAATTTTTTTTTGTTCGGAATTGAATTTCGCAATACATGCTGAATTTGAATTTAATTGCAAATAGTAATTTTTCAATATAAAACTGTTCAAGACTAATGAAGATCATGCTGAATGTAGTCTAAAAGCTGATTTCTCTAAGAAGATAAAAACTAACATTTTTGCTCTTTTTCCACAAAAATAATTCACAAATCTAAATTTATTTCACAAGAAAAAATTATTTTCAAAAATTTTAGTTTTAATCTTTATGTACTTGTTGATAATTAAGTAAATTTTATTTTAAAATTTTTATACATTTTTAAAAATCCGATCCCAAGCATATTCAATTTTACTTTAAAATAATTAAAAGCAGTTTCAAAAATATCTCTAGTATTTAAAATTTAAAATTCCATTTAAATTAGAATAAAACCTAGCATTATGGTTAACTTAACATTTTCTCAGCTTTTTTAATTAACACTCGAATTACTTTTTGATTTTAAGAACGCTTTAATTTTTTAAAAAGTTATTTTTTTTTAATTACAAGAAAGGAAAAAACTAAAACTTTATTAAAAGCAAAAATTTTTTATAAAATTTATTTTTATTTTTTAAATTTTGCTCATAATAAAAATATTTTGTATTTCTAGATGCCGAATATCAGGTTTTTGTAGACGTTTTAACAAGTATTATAGAATTAACGCAGCAAATCAGCTTATAATAATAAGTGAATGCGTAAATGGATGCCTAAACTCTAGAAAAATAGACTATAAATATCGAGTTTATTATAAATTAGATACAGAATGGAAAATAATGGATAAAGCTTGTTTGAAAAAATTTACAATGGGACATGAAACAAGAGAATTAACTTTATTTAGTTCTCTTTTCGATTTTTTTGGGAATATTGACTATTGGAAAATTAATTTTGACATAACAATTTATAGCGAATATAATCAATCTGTCACAGGTACATCAACTATAAATTTAAAGATAAATAAAAAACCCTACAATGGGACATGTCGAATTGATTCCAAAAATGGTACAGCTTATCATACAGTTTTTCAAATTGAATGCATAAATTGGCTTGACTCGGACGGATACATAACTAAATATGAGTATTTTGGTAAGTTTGGTTAAGTAGAAATATTTCATATATATTATAAATATTTCATAGTAATTTTCTTCTCAGAAATTGGTCAATTTTTTGTACTAAAATCAAATAAATTAATTTTTATTTTGTTAATGTCAAAAATTATATAAATTTTTTTAAAATTGATTTACAGAAGTTTAAATCCATGATTTTTAGCGCGAATTTTTATTCGAAATTGGTTAATGATTTTTTTCTTAAGATTTTAATTTATTTACTACTGTGCCATATGTTTTTCTACATCTGTTTCATTAGCTAAACTTAAATAGCTGAAATATAAAGGAAATTTTTCTTTAATACACAGTCAATAATTTTTATGTATTTAAAAGAGTAATTATTGAAGAGATAAAAAGACCTAATTTTTTCTTTATCTAAAACTTTTAAAAAATCTTTTGAAAAACCCTCGGAAATTCTTGTATTATAATTAATAGTTTTTAATAAAGTAATAAGTATTAAATAAAGCTTTTTTGGGTTTAAATGTCAAATTTCTTAAATTTTTTTAATTTTGTTTTAGTTAAAAAGGCAAATGATTCAATACTAATAGATTACAATGAGAATGGTCTTATTAAAACAACGCTTCCTCCAGGAAAAATTGATGATTCATACCATCTTCAAGTTTTTGTACAAATAATTGATGATGCTGGTGCAATTACGACTTTTGAAATTCCATTAAATATCTCGGTTGTTGAAGATTTCGATAACTTTAACAACATAACTCAGCAGACTTTGGAAAATTTTATGAAAAATAACACAATTGAAACATTTAGAGCAATGAGAATACCCGAAACTGCACAAAAAATAAATATCATTTTATCAGTATTTGATAATGAAAATTTTACCCATATAAATAATACAAATTTGGATCTAGTAAAGAATAAATTAATTCAAATTTTGACAGATTTAAATACTAATGACTTGAGTGATATAAAAGCTATGACCTTGGTTTTCAAATATTTAAGCCAAATTAGTACTTTTGCATCTAATTCAAATCAATTGATTGACAAATTAAATAATCTTAGTCTTTCTTTGTACGATTACTCTGAGAAATATGATCTAAAATACTTAAAACAAGCTTCAGATAGAATTTTAGAATCAATTGGAAATTTAATTCAAAATTGCCAGAATGAAAAATGCTTATTCGTTTTTAATTTAATCCTAGAAACTTTAAATAATCTCTTGAAAATTATAAATAAACATCTTGGTATTTCCCAGAATACTGAAGTCTTAACTTTCAATATGCATTATAGATGTATGCGTCTAAATTCAAAAGAATTAGACAATACGAGCATATTTTTATCTAATGGAGAGTTGAAGCTTAGCAATAATCAAAATAATCAATTGTCAACAATTTTACAAAGCTTTTCTATTCCTCATATATTGTTTGGAATTAATGGCAGCAAAAAAGATTTGGAAAATTCATCGATGATTAGTCTTTCATACTATTCAGATATTAGTGAAAAAATCAAAATAGTTGATGGAAATTTTAGGATTAAAATAAAGCAGAATGTTCAAAAAGAGCCAGAGTTTATTAAATACAATCATTCAAACTACACTGATCCTACAATTAAAGCTATTATTTACAAAACGGCTTTATTAAACAATAACTCTTCGATTATTTTTCAAATAAAACCCGAAAATAAAACCCAAAATTTTCTAGTTTTGATCAAATTTAATCAAAATCCGAGTCTATTTCACCGTTCATATGACATAATGTTTCCTTTATGTCCAGAGATGTTAAAGAATGAGACATTTTATCAAATATTTATCAATTCAAGTACTGTTAAATCATTTTTAGTTAATGGTCATGTTGGATTTAGTATCAGTTCGTTTGATGATGCTCAACTTAGCTCAGATTATTGTGAGAAAAAAATTGCTATCTTTCCTGATATTTTAAAAATAAACATTTTCAATTTGACTGATTTTTCAGTTCGTGCCTATTCAGTAGGATGCTATTATCTCGAAAAAAATGGTGAATGGTCTTCGAATGGAATGGATGCTATTGATGATATCAGTTTGGAGTATAGCAATTGTTTTTCTTCCCATTTGACAGTATTTTCTGGCGGTTTCCTTGTTTTACCAAGTGAAATTGATTTTGAAAATGTTTTTGCCAATTCATCTTTTGAAACAAATACCACAATCTATATTACCGTCATTGTTCTTGCTGTAATTTACATTTTGGCTGCGATTATTTGTATCTATGCCGATAAGAAAACAAATTATGAGCTAACTTTAAGCTATATTGGAAAAAATCAATCAAACAATGGTTATTTTTACGAAATTATAGTCTTTACTGGATCAAGAAAAAATGCTGGAACAGATTCAAAAGTTTTTTTTAACCTTTATGGTCAAAATGGAGAGAGCCAAATAAAAAAATTGGAAAGTAAGAATCCGGAGAGAAAAAGATTTATGAGAGGAGGAGTTGATTGTTTTATTTTAGCTGTCGAAAATAGTTTAGGAGCTCTTGAGATGTGTAAGATTTATCAAGATAATTCAGGAAAAACAGATGCTTCATCTTCATGGTACCTTAAATATGTTGTAGTAACTGATTTGCAAACAAATGAAAAATATTATTTCATATGTGAAAAGTGGTTGGATATAAGCATTGGTCAAATAGAACAAAATATTCCTGTTTCTAGCGATGAAAAATTAAAAGACTTTGGATATTTGCTTAAAAGACAGACAAAAGACAAAATAAGTGATGAACACCTTTGGTTTTCTTTAATTACTAAACCAAGACTAAGCAATTTTTCCAGAATAGACAGACTGACATGTTGTTATGTGCTTTTATTCACAACAATGCTTGCTAACATACTTTATTACGATGTAGAAAGATCAAACAAATTAGGTGGAATTGAATTGGGACCTTTTAGATTTACTGCCGAACAAGTATGTACTCAGCATCTCTTCAAGAGATGATTCATTTTGAAGTTTAAAAATCATTTTTTTTTAAATCTTTATTGAAAAAAAAAGAAAATTTAGATAAAATTTAAAATTTGGTAAAGAAAAGTTTCTATTAATTTCAATAAGCTTTTTAAATAGATAATCCGCAAAAAAGAATTTTGTGAAAAATAAGTTTGAAATTTTATTTTCATTCTTCTTTTGCTTTTAAAAAAATTTTTATCAAATTAACCGTCTATTTATTTGATATAAATAGATAAAAAACTAAAAATCCAAAAAATAATATATCTAATTATTTTGTTTCCGAGTTTAAATTTTTTCAAATTTTCCAAGGATTCTTAACTAACTTTTACATTAAAATATTTGATTTCTAGATTGGAATTGGAATAATATCTAATTTGATCATAATTCCTCCAAGCTTTATAATTATTCAATTGTTTCGACGTTCAAGACGAAAACAAAGAGGATCAAAAACTAAAATTTATGATTCAAATGAAAAAAAGAATGAAAAACAAATAAAAAAAAAATCATTCAAATTTTTGCAAATTACATTTCCATGGTGGACTAAGATAATTGCCTATATTTTATCACTAGCTATTAGCGGAGTGTCAATCTTTTTCATCATTGTTAAAGGAATATCGTTTGGTAATGAAAAAGTAACCAAATGGCTTACATCATTTTTAATTTCGATATTGACATCATTTTTTTTAACACAACCTTTACAAGTGGCTCTAATTACTACTTTTATTGTTTTTATTATACGCAAAATTGATAATTTAACAAATTTTGTATATGCTTATTCTGACATGAAAACTTCGGATAATTATTGTGATGAATTTACCAACTTGGAAGATGAATTAAGAATAATAAAACATGAAATGGAAACAATTTATTCAATGAATCTTGAAAAATTGAAAAAAAAAATCTTATCTCATCGAAAAGCAAAACTAGCAATCCGAGAAGTATTTGCTTATTTTGTTTTCATTTTAATTCTTTATTTAATGACTTATGAAAACAAAAATAAAAATTCATACAATTATCAAAATCATCTTGGCAACTTATTCACAAAACACAATTTCTCTAAAATTGAAAGAGCTTCATCTTTTTGGGATTGGATACAGAACGATTTCTTAAATTGCTTTGAAAGTAAAAGTTTTGATTTTTTAAAAGATAATACTTCATTTTTAATTGGATATCCAATGCTGAGACAATTGAGAGTTCAATCTAGACAATGTAGACTTTTTAATGAAAACAATGAATGTTTTTCTGGATTTGGCATAACAACTCAAGAAAAAAGTGATTTTGCACCAAGATGGATAGATCTTTCATCAAGTATTGTTTTGTACAATTTAGAGAATTCAGATGTCTTTGATTCTTTTAAGTATACTCACTCACAAGAGCTGGAAGCTTTTCCATTAGCTGGAGTCTATTCAGTTTATTTCGGAGGAGGATATATATACAAAATGAAAATTAATAAAAACGAAAATTCTACTATTTCAAAAGATTTGGTTCGTTTGGAAAAATTGAAATGGATTGATAAAAAAACAAGAGCTGTTATTTTAGAATTTTCTTTATACAATCCAAATTTGAACATTTTTTCCTATAACACAATTTTGTTTGAAATTTTGCCAACTGGTAATTTGATTAAAACATCTAGATTTGATCCAGTTTTTATTTACAAGGAAAAATCACTGAAAATTATTATCAATGCAATTTGTTTCATTTACTTTTGTTTTATTATTTATTTCATGATAAAAGAAATTATTCAAATAGCAAAACAAAAATTAAATTATTTTAAAAATTTATGGATTTATGTTGAATGGACAATATTCATTTTTTCATGGACAACATTTTCTATTTATGTGTATAGGTTTTATGCCAAAAGTAAAATTTTTAATAGTGAAAGTGAATTTTCAAAAACAGATCCTCTGATAAGACTTAAAGTATTAAGTTATTGGAACAATATTTTGGACATGTGTCTGGGTATATTGTCTTTTCTAGGTACAATCAAGTTTCTAAAAATTTTAAGATTCAATCGAAACATTAAGTACTTTTCTATTACAATGAGAATAAGTTTTAAAAAATTAGTTTTTTTAACGCTAATTTTGTTTATCTATTGGAGTGCTTTTGTTCATGTGTTTTATCTTATCTTGATGGAAAAGTCTAAATATTTCTCTTCATTAATATCTACTTATGAGACTACATTTTTAATGATGCTTAACAAATTGCCAAATGACATAATTAAAAGTAATATGGGAATTTTCGGAAGTTTACTAATAGCTTGTTTCTATGTTTTTGTAGTGCTCTTTTTGCTAAATATTATAATTTCAATTCTTACAGAGAGCTTTTCACTGGTAAGATCTATTGGAGCTATGGATGGCGAAGAAGATTCTTATATCTTAGTCTTTATTAAAGACAAAATTAAAGATCTTACTCTCATGATCAGATAAAAAAATTATCATTCAAAAATTTTAATTTTATTTATAAAATAAAAAGACAAAAAAATTTTGTGTTTTTTTATTGAACTAATTTATTATGTTAATAAAATTGAAATAGAACCATTGTCAGTTTTGTAACTTATTGATGCGCCAAGAATTGCAAATTGCCGGTTTTGGTTTCTCACAGACAGATACCACGGCACATGCTTCGTATTCGCACTGGGTTGTATCATTTCTCACTGTCACTTAGAATTCTGGAAGCAAAACAAACAATTTTGACACCATTGGCATCCTTGAGATTTCTTTGCTGAAGCAGCGCGCCAAGGCCGATCAGGCTGGCGTTATTTGATAAAGCGAGCTCAGTTTTCCATACTTTGTTGAAGAAGGCTGTTTGCTTGAACCAATCCGAGCAGAAACCTTAGCAACTTCACGTTTGATGTTAGGCTGGCGTCGTGAAATACTTGAAATTTAGCTTCGGTTGGTTTGTGATGCTTTCTGATGTCATTTTAACTTTTGCCTAAACCCTAAAATAATTTATCTCTATAGAGATTAATTGCTAGTAGTTTGAGTTTTTGTCCAATACGCCTTGCATTTTGACCAATACCGAGCTTAACTTCAGCATCAGTGATACAACCCATAGTTTTGGAGATTATTTTTGGGAATATTTCTTTCAACATCGAGTTTCTGTGTTGTTTGTGTTTCTTTCTATCTATGGCCATGATGTTTATTATTTTGCCAAATAATACAAAATAACAGAAATTCAGCTTTTATTCTTATGACTATATGTATAGTGGGTCTCTCATCAGCTTTGCTTTCTTGTAACAAACATTTCAACCAGTAATATATGTGTAAGCGGTTTGAAGCAGCCTTTAATTTTAGAACAATTATTAAAAAATTTTTTTATTTAAAAAGGTATCATTAAAATTTTAATTAATATTTATTTATTCAAAAATAAAAATGAAATTTTGACTTTATTTTAAAATAAAAAAATTAGAAGAAAAATAAAATTCTAGATTTTTAGTTATTTAAGACTGTTCTATAAGCTCCAGTGTTTCTGTAGTTATTTGAGCTCTTTCAAGTGGAGTTATGGATTGAACATAGTGACTTAGATGTTCTTTAAGATCAGGAGCAGATTGAAAAACTTCTTTTAGCTGAGGTGGTTGAAGTTTGAGCAAAACTTGATGTGATATTGGCTTAATACGCTGACAGCACTTAATAAATCCCTCCCAAACTTTGGCGTTTTTCCAAATTTGCTTACCAATCAAACGCTGCATCATACTTACTACAAAAGAGGATAGTTTTGGATATATTGTCAACGACTGAATAACTGTACGCATATAAAGAGTGGGTATTGGATTTATTTCTATCAATTGTTGAATAACATTGGCCAGTACTTCTTGGTTATAGACTTGCTTCTCAGCAAAGCATAAAGAAGTTGCATTTATAACTGTTTTTAAGTCACAACTTGACGGTTCAATTTGATGAAGGGCAACCAAGAGTTCACTTGGTGAAACTGGACTCTTATGAACCGGTACATTCGTGTTCATTCCTAATAATCTATTAAAGACTTCTTTTACTACAGCAGTTGATAGTTTTATTAGCTGAGGAAGAGATGAAATTATTTCGGCTTTAGTCAATCCATTCAAAATTGGGATCAAGAATCGAACATCAGGAAGTTTAGATGAATACAAAAATCTGACTTTATTTATCAGATCAATGGACGGATGAGTTTTTTCAGTCAAAATGTGAATAATTCTTAGCACTAAGGTTTCAGAATTTGGAGGAAAATCTTGAATCAATTTGAGTAATTCTTGGCTTTCCATGCCAATTTTTTTAATTGGTTCTTCTAATGTTTTCAATATGACACGTTTTATTTCGGAAATTGCCCCAATATACACATCAGTTAATCCATTTATTAATTTATGATTTACAGGCATTAAGTTTAAATAAAGATAGAGACATGATTTAATCATATCTTCGTTCCAACTACTGGTATCAAGTAGTTCTTGGCTTTCATCGACAACTTCATTAATGATCTCCGATGGAGGTGTAGGCTCATTCAAAAACTTCAACCGCGTAAATGCGTATTCCTAAAAGTTTTTAAGATTTTAGAATATATTGAAATATTAGTTGAAAAATTAAAAAACAAGAATTTTGAGATATAAATGAGTTACTTAAAAAAAAAAACTTGCTTATATTCGAAATGAACATAATTTAAATAGAAATCAATCAATTTATTTTTCAAAAAGAAACCAAAAATCTAAAAAAATAAGTCAAAATTTTGACTCAACTTTGACTTTTGACTAACTCTGGTATACCTAAATGTTTTGTATCTAGACTTCAGACTTTGTTTTGGTTCACATGTAAAGGATAATAATATATTTACAGAAAAATTAAACCACAAAATAACAAATTCTGAGCCATTGTATTTTTTAAACTTTTTTATACCAATCTAGTACCCTACTGGCTTTAAACACATTTTCACCTTCTATTTGACATATTTGACAGTATCTCAGGCCAGTGTATCCCCAGAATACTTCGCAGGCTTCCAGTATGGAAGGTGTTCAGACTTCTTTTATCAGATTCACACATTCCCCAACATTCACTTCCATACATCAGTGTTGTTTTTACTACAGAATTGTACAGTTTGAGTTTTGTTTCCTTGCTATAGCTGGTTGATTTCCAAGCTGGTCGGAGTCTAGCAAAGGTAATCTTTGCTTTAGCAAGTCTTTTCTTAATGTCTCTTTGTGCTCCCATTGTTGTACTAATGGTGCTTCTTAAGTATGTAAATTCGTTTACACACTCGACTTGTGAATCATCAATGGTGATCGGGGTGTCCAATTTAGTGTTTATGCACATTACTTTTGTTTTGGCCATATTTATTTCGAGTCATGCTGAACTATACAAAAGAACAAATTCTGAGCCATTGAGTCAATGCATTAAGAACAAAAGATTGCGATGGCTTGGACATATACTTAGAATGAAAGAAAAAAGAATACCAAAAAAGGCC
>PJRA01000077.1:842254-853327 GCA_016987375.1 Brachionus koreanus
GATATGGGGAGAAGCAATGGTGAAGGCAAAAGATCGACTTGAGTGGAAATCAAAAGTAATGACCCTATGCTCCACAAGGAGTGAATAAGGAAAAAAAAATTTGACATATTTCACTAGTTATACTGCTATTGCTGATATGCCTTTTTTCCAATAATGACCCTACAGAACCAAAATTTCAAATTTTTAATTATTTAATTTTTTTGAATTAAATAATCAAAGAGTTAGTCATAACATTTTTAGAAGCATTCGATTCTGTTTATTTTGGCATAAAATATGACTTTAAGTTTTAGAAATAAAAAGATGCCAAAATCGAAAATATCCAATAAAAAAGGAAAAAATTATGACTCAACATGATATTTCTCTATGATATAAAGCAAATTTCAATAAATTTCTAACCCTTTTCCCATCGAAGCCATACTATAACTATTTTTTTTCATTTTATTTTATAAATAGAATAATTTTTACTAATTAATAATGTGAGCAAATATATAAAAATGTAATACAAAATTAAAACTACCTCAATAACTTGAGAAAATTGGCTTCTTTCATACAAATTCAAGCATATTGCACAAGCATTTTCCCTAAGGATTTGATTTGAAAGCCCAGTAAAATAAAGTAGTATTTGAATTAACTGATTTCTTTGCTTGGATCTAGTAATAATCAATTCAGACAATGTGCTCATATTAAACAAATATTTTTCCTTATCTTTGCACGCTTCTTTTAAAAGTTCAAATGATTTCTCAGTCAAATGTGGAACTTGAGTAATAAATTTCGAGAAAAGCATATCTTTTTGGTCTTTTCTTTCTTGGAGATTTTTCAAAATCATAATTAGTATTTTGTCGTATTCAGTTTCACAAAATTCTATTTCCGAATGTAATATTCTTTCATTCTTTTCAATAATTTCCATTCTGTCTTTTCCTACTTCTATTATATCTTCTTCCTCTTCTTCTTTGACATCCAACCCATTTTCAAGTTTGTACCTTGTGTATTTTAAAGAATTTCTCTTGTGCAACGCGCTTTTTAATTTAATATAACTATTGAACATCCAAATTAAAGCAAGATCTAGCCGCTTTTTGACATCTTCGAAAATATAGTTCATCAAATCTTAAAATAATTACTGAATATTAATTCAAACTAAGAGTTGCATTTTATTATTAAAATAGTAAGAAAAAAATACTTATAAATTTTTAAATAATCATATCAAACTTAAAATTGTTATTAATAAAGAATTAAATTATCTTCTTTTCCTATAAGCCACTCTTTCTCAACGATATTTTTTTTAATTTGAATCTGAGTGCTAAATGCTCAAAATAAATAAGCAAAAAAATTTAATTAAATAAATAATTTCTAAACAAAACGCAAATTATTTTTGTTTTTTAAAAAATTTTCTAAAATTTTACAGTAAATAGATTTGGTAAAGTAAAAATTTTTTTCAAATTTGATCAAAAAATTTAAAAAGCGCAATTAAACTTCAATGCATTTTTTTTAGAAATAAAAATCCTTTTTCAACCGGTTAAAAATAAAGCTTTGAAATATTACAGAAATTTGAAAATTTTTGATCAAATTTCAAAAATAAAATTTCACAACAATTTTTACTCTGTCAAATACAAACTGACTATGATCATTAAAAATTGATCATACAATTTAAACAAATTTGAAGTGATTTTTATCTTCAAGTTGAAATTGATGAAAAATTCAAATATCTTTTCTTATTTAAATTTAAATTTATATTATTTGTTTTTATTTTCTGATTAAAAAACTTTATAGTAAAATATTTTACTTTTTAAACTAGTAAAAATGAGTAGATAATTTTAAAATCAAAGGTATTTAAATTGATCATCAAATTTAACTAGTATTTTTA
This sequence comes from Brachionus koreanus, assembly GCA_016987375.1. Lineage (NCBI taxonomy): Eukaryota > Metazoa > Rotifera > Eurotatoria > Ploima > Brachionidae > Brachionus > Brachionus koreanus. The sequence goes on from PJRA01000077.1 coordinate 844,116, forward strand.
TGATGCAAAATTTGGTATATCTTTAAAATTTTTTAAATTATCCGATAAATAACATTGATGAATAATTGATTATTTTAATCATTAAAGTTTGATCGCAGGGATTATTTTGCTTTAAATTGTGTCAAAAAAATTAAATTTTGCTAATTACTTTGATCATATGTATCAATAGTGGTAGATTCAATTAAAGTTTTTTTTCGGACCAAACATGCCTCTTTATTTTTGGATATAATTTCATCCGAATCAAGTATTCTTGTATAAGTTTTATTAAACAAATCTCGGATTTGTTCTTGATTAAATTTCGTAGCCATGTTGTTAGTGACATCATTTAGCTTAAAAGTTTTGTTCGATGCTGGCTTATTGAGATTAGATGGCAAGGTTTTGGTGGGTGTTGTGGTCAAAGATTGTTGTCTATTAAAAGAAGTCTTTGTTGACTCGGAATAATCAATTTTTTCCGATTTAATTTTCATTTTAAATTTAAGCTCTTCATCCTCCTCATCATCTAAATCTTCGTCATCAACTGTCAGTATGGATTGTGAGCTAGACAAGTCGCCCATATAGCTAACCATCATTTGAGCCAGCTGACGGATCTGTTGGTTAGCACCTGCATTTGAAATTGGCTTGTATTCCTGAGTAAATTTCGATGTCATGCTATCAGGTAAATTTGTCATGGTCACCAAGACCAAATCGGCTACATTCTCTTTATTTCTAAGCTTTTCGACTAAAGTCTCTACTGATTTTTCTTGGTTTTTATCAGCTCCTAGTTTGGCTTTTTTGGATTCAGATCCGTTTTGCGTTTGATTCATTCGTTTCTTATTCGACTCAGCAATCAAATTTTTAGGTATTAATCTATTTATTTCGTTATTTGAACATCCCAATTCATTAAGCAAAGCAGTCAATTCAGTCACAAAACCAATACATAAACTCGACTTGCAAATCGACTGAATTTGAAGTTTCATTTGTTTTTTTACTGCATTCACTTGAGATTTACCAAGTGTAGGTGGCATATTTGCTAATATTTTCGAAAAGGTCTCAAGCACTGTATTAATAAACTCGGGTCTTTGTTTGGCCACATTGCTCAATACACAAATAGATGTAATCAAATTTACCGATGATATGTGATTAGACAAAGTATATTCAAGTAATTTTTTCAAATGATAGCGGCCTTCTTCTTTCATTTCATCCCTGTTGAACAACTCGCTTTCGTCTTGTTCAAGCTGGTCAACTGAAAAATCAGATCTGTTTACATGTGGAACTATGGACTCTTTCAACCTTTCGGACATGCACAATATAAGAATCTCTAAGAATTTGATACAGCATGTGCGAATGCCATCGTTGTCTGAGTCAAGTTGGGCAGCAATATGATTTTTCATATCTAAAATAGTATACCAAGTTTGTTTGTGATGTTCTTCCAATTGACTTTGATGTCGGACAATCCATTTTAAGGTGTTTTTGTATATGTTTATCATAGCTAAATAGGATCGTTTTTGTACACCTACATTTTCATCAAATAAAAGATAGCGAAAGTTGTCTATTACTTTGAAAATTGTTTCAAAGTCTTTTTTACATGCTTCTTCAATGAAAGAAACAACAAACTTTTTTACCTCGCCAGACTTGTCTAATTGAAATTGAAGAATTTCCTTCAAAAAAAATTAATTTTATATCAATTTGAATGAGATTAGAAAACGAAATCTACATCAAGAAAGTTGTCCAAAAGTTCTGGATTTTTGTGCACAATCAATTCCTGGACATTTTTCAAGTTAGAAAGACGAACTGAATCTTTAAGACTAATCGATGCCTCATTCAGCAATTCGGCTATTTTTTCCAGCGTGTCGTCTACTGATACATTTTTTTCCTCATCAACTTCCATTTTTTTTATTTAAATTTTTTAATTCTCCTCAATATTTATTATTTCAATATTAATTTAAAAAAGAAAATTTATTTTGCAAATAAAACTTAAAATTTGAATTGTTTTGAAATTTTTAATTCTTAAAATTTAGATTGCAATAAGCTAGTTGTTTTTTTAAAGCCTAACTTGAAAGAAAAAGCAAATAATTTGTGACTAGCTACATAAAAATTTCTTTTTGTAAAAAAAGTAGAAAAGTGAATTTAGAGACACAAAAACATATTAAAATATATTAACACATTATTAAAAAATTTTTGATTCTTCTTTCAGCTAAGAAATTTTTTTTTCCTAAATATAATTAATTTTCAGATTTAAAGGAAAAAAATTATTTTAATTCTTTTTTTAAATGAATTCTGGAAAAAATTGTCAAAATTCTTTCTGCTTTTATTTGTTTATATACAAACTTTTTTATTAAAAATTCTATTAATTAATAAAAATTTTAATTTAATTTGGTTTTTGTTTTTGCAAATTATTGGCAGAATAAAAATAATTTTACATTTTTACATTTTCATATTTTTAGATTTTTTTGTGCAATATTTAAGAAATTTTTTAATTTTATTTTGTTTACCAAATAATTTTAGAGAGTTTTTTAATTTTCTGAAAAATCTAAAAATATGAAAATATAAAAATGTAAAATTATTTTCATTCTGCCAAATTATTAGGGTGAGTCTTAAAAAAAATTTCGCGATTTTTTAATTTATTTGTATTTACCAATAAAAAAAAGCAATCTTCAAGTTAGCTTATCTTCAAAATATTAACCATTATGCTCTTTGGTCTTTTGTCATCTATTAGCGAGTAGTTCGATTCCTCTCTCATACCATTCACGGCTTTTACAGTCAAAAAAACTCACGACATTCTACTCAACTTGGTCTTGGTTAGTAAAATGCCATTCTCTAGAAGAAAATAAGCCATTGAGCGAAAAAGATGATGATCATAATGAGAAAGATTTGGACTATATGCTGGGTGAGGATGATTCCAGCTCTTTTAATTTTTCCATTGCTCTGCCATCTTTTAAAATACGCAAAATATTATGACTCAAATTAAAAGTATAAAGATTTTTGTAAATTTGTAAATCTTGATGAAAATTTTTAGTTAATTGTTTTTTTTTCTTCTCCCTAAAACTAGGAACTATTTGAAATAGTATTATAGTCAACTCAAGTTGAACCTGCATAGAGGGATGGAAATTTTGTTGCTTCATGTAATAATCTCTTGTTTATTTTAGTAAGAGTAGTAAATTTCAAAGGTTAATCAACAGGTTAGTGCCCTTATCAACTAATAAACACTTCATTTATTTATTCAGTTATTTTTATTAAATTAAAATAAAAAATTAATTATTTTTTATATCTGATTTATCTCAATAAATAGGCAAGAATATTATAAAATAAAAATTTTTTAAAAACTAAAAAATATATGCCGTATTATGGTCTGTTAAGAATTCATAGTTGCTGCTTTATCAAAGACTTTTCAATTTTAAAATAAATCAAAGAATTATAAAATTAAAGCAATTCACTGTTTAAATTTTCAATCCAATACTTAAATAGCTTTGATTTGTCTTTTCAAATAAAATGTGAATTGTGTGGGTTGAATGAATGAATGTTTCCAGCTTTTACGAACATTTGATTAATCTACAAGTATTTCTTAATAAACCACCTCGCTATACATTCTTCATTAAAGCTACAATAGATTTGAATATTTTTTTCTTTGAATTGTACGAATTAGAATATTTAGCAATTTTTTAATTATTTCAAAAATATCAACGAATTTTATTTTAGCTTATCAATTTCTTTTTATTATCTAATTTAACAAATTTAAATGAGGATTCATTTTAATTTTATAATTAATGTTAAATTTTAACATTAAGTTTTCAGACAAAATTAAGTAAATATAAAAATTTTTGAACAAACTTGCTTTCATAAATAGCTTTAATCGATAAGTTTTCTCTCATTTTATTTAATTTTAGAATTAGTAAAAAAATCAAATAACTTGATAAATTATAAGAATGATTTTATTTAAATAAAATATTTAGAATCACTTGTAATCTGGTAAATAAACTATTTGAATAAAAAAATTTAGATTTATTTCTTTTGTTTTTTTGGAAATTAATTAGTTAATTTTTATGAAGAGGTTTACGAATAATTATAATGGAACATATGATGGAATAAAAGCAAATAGATTAATAAATTGATGCTAATAGAAATAAATTTAAGTGATGTCGAAGTTTAATTATTTTAGATATTTATCTAATAAACTTTTAGTTTGCTCCTAGATTAGAAGGTGGCTTACGATTTTGTTTTTTCTATTTTTTCGAAAGATGCTTCAAATATCAGCATTTCGAATTAAATAAATAATTTTGTTATTTGATTTTTATATGTATAATATATCTATATATATTTATATTTGTATAAAACATTTATTATTTATTTTTTAGATAAAATCATGTCTAAAAAGTTCAAAATAGAATTAGATGATGATGTATTAAAAAAGCTAAAATATGAAGACTTGATGCTGGTATTGGGAATTCAAAAGCTTAGTGAATCTAAAAAATATGAGACGGACAAAAGTTTAGCAGAAATTGGAAAGCAGAGTTTCGAAGAGACAACAAAAGCGAAAAAATCCAATCCGATAGTCGAAATTATTCAGAAAAAAAATATTACAAATAGTGAAATAAGCAACGAAGAAAAAATTGAGAAGAAAGAGGAAATTGTTAGTAGATCAAGTAATAAAGAATTAGAATCAAAGTTGATTGAACAAAAAAAAGAAACCAAAAAAGAGATATCAAAAGACAAAAATGATCAGCAAGGATTTATGAAACCTGAAAAAGAAAAGCCTCAATTGAAGATCAATTTTCAAATTATATCAATTAATCACGATTTGACCATCGAAGACAATATAAACATAGCAAAGCATTAATTTTTGTTTTTTGTCAAATTTAGAGCTAATAAAATTTTTAAAATTTAAATATAAGCTATTTGATCAATTCCTTTTGCTTAGCTGAAATTTTTTCTCAATATCAACAGTCATTTCAAGCTATTTGGATCATAAAATGATCAATTGAGTCTTAGTTCTATTTTTTAAGTATAGTTGATTATTATTTTTATTATTTACTAAGAATTTAGGTCACTTTGATAATTATAAAACGACAATATAAATTATAAAAAATTATCTAAAAATTATTATTTACAAAATTTTATAAAAAATAATTACATAAGTATTTATCAAATATTATAATCAAGTTTCAATAAGTCATTCAACATTTTATAAAAATAGAAAAAATCTACTTAATTATTTACGTTCATCAAGCAAGATATCATAATTTTAGCTCCTTCAGATAAACATGTAGAAATGCCACCTTTATTTAGATGATGTTTCAGACATGGTTCTGACTTTCCAGTTTCCAATTTTATATCTTTATTTCGCAGATAATATCCCACTTTTCTCCATGTAACATCCCCGAAGGTTTTCAGTCTCAAGCGCGTTGTATTGTCCATTGAGATGTTACCTCTACTCCCTTGAGTTTCTTTAACTGTCTTCTTGATAATTACAATTAGCAAATTTCAGCTTATATGCTTTTATTAACTGTACTAGTCAATGTCAAACAAACAGATGTAGTTGCAAAAAAAATCAACTTCTTTTTAATTCAAGATGTCATGGTGATAATTCAGGTTGTAAGAATAAATAAAAATGTTATTTATTGATTAATTTATTGATTAAATAAATTGTTATTTATCATAAATAACAATTTATTTAATCAGTTGTACCAGTAAAAATCTAAAAGTTTTAGATTTTTACTGGTACAACAGTAATTTTACAAATTTACGTATTCTAAATATTTAATAATAACATATATAAACACAGACCACATTGATCATTTTATTTAAATAAAAAAATATTTCTTATACATCATGAATATTCTTAATAAATCAATCATTTAATCCAACAAGTCAAAATCATGACTTGTAATTTTTAAATTTATTCCAACAATTAACAGTTAAGATTTGTGACTTTAAACACTCAAAAACCGGAGGGGTCTTTTGAACCCCTTTTGTAACTTCCTGTATTTGTTTTTTTATTCAATAAATTTAATCATTTTTTATAATTTTTTTTTCAATCATATCTTAAATCAATAATATTATAAAATTTTTTAATTTTTTCTATAAAATAATTTTATTTTCATTGAAAAAAAGTATTAAAAAAGATTTAAATAAAAGGGTCAAAAAAGTCATCCGGTTTTTGAGTTTTAAACAACTATGCCTAGCAGCTTTCGTCAAAATTTTGTGAACAAACCCGATGTTGTTCAGACACAGGTTGATGTATTGAAACCACAAATAAATAAATGTAATTGAGCCTGAGGTGGATCTTGTTGAGCCTCTTATTGATGTTAAACGAAAAAGAGGTCGTTGACGTCCAAGAAAAAGGAAAGTTGACGATGAGATAGTTGATTAAAATAAGCAAGTAAAATAGAAACTAGGTTGTGTCCACCTAAGGTAAGAGCCAATTTAGAATTTGATTGATTCTTTTTTTACTTTTGTTATGATTCGTTAATGATTCTTTGTTCTTTAATGTATGAAAGTATCCTTAGGGATATATTTTTATTCTTTATATCAAAATTAATTGACTTTTTACGTTATAATAATTTGTTTTTTTATACTAAAATAAATAAAAATTTTGTTTATACTACAAAGAATTTTTTTAATTCTATTTATAATTTTTTGTATTCGACAAAAGCTTTTTCCCATTTCAGATAGTTCCTAATGCCTAAAAAACTAAAATCAATCGATTCATATCAAAAATTAAAATTCCTTTTTTAGATTTTAAAACAAGCTTTTGTATACAATTCAAATAGTATCTAATATTGATAACTTTTTTTATTTTTTTTTGTTCTATAATAAAATTTTTAAATAATGTCTCACTTTACTTGAAACCATCGTATCACATTTTTTGAACGCGCTTAATAATAAGTGAACAAATTTATAAAAAAATTTTTAATTGAAAATTTGATTTCATTTAAATAACAATTAGTGATTTTTTTTTATCTCAATGATCGGTTTTTTAATCTTTTTTACTAAAAAACAAGTCTACAAATCCAATTGACGCTAATTTAAATCCAAACCTTGCCAGATAGCTAGAGAATAGCTCTATTTTATCACGACTCATTTCCGATTCGATTGACAAAGATTTTATATCGAGCTTCGAAAAATCAATACTTTGGATAAATTCATATTCGCCACCTTCTAAATCGAGGGAAAAATAGTCTATCACAGTTTTGTTTATTGCTTCCATTATTGTATGCAGGGAAAAACATGGAACATAAAAATAATCATTGCCTATCGAAGCAGATAATCCTTTTGACATATACAAAGTTCTTGCCGACAATGCATCCATTTCTTTAAATTTTGCAACTATGGGAAACTTTTTAGCTAAGCACGCATTAATGGAATAGGCATTTCGTTTTTTGGTTAATAAATAGCGATAATGCTGAGGAATAGGTTCTATGAGTAAACCTGTCCAATTTCGTTCTAGTTCAAAAAATAAAGAATTAGACATTTTTTCACCGTCGTATGCACCAGCTTCAACAAAAAAACCATTTCTCTTAGAATTTAATAGCTTGTCTATGATTTCTGATTGCCTGTACTCGCTATAATCAAGTTTTGAATAGGATTTTGCTTTCGAAATTCTTTTTTTACTTGTCGGCTTATTAATCAAAGGCTTGACAAAATCAATAAGCTCCTGATCGCTTTCATCTCGCTCTTGGATCATATATTTTGCTGTTTTAATAAGAATTTCCGGTTTAATAAGCTTTTGATATTTGGAAATATAAAAAATATCTTTCCACAACTCGAAAAAGCAATGCTCTTTGTTGTTTATGCAAGTAGATAGACTACCCTTTTGCAGGAAATTCGGTCTTAACGGGCTTTCGATTTTTAACAATAAAATCAATGTTAAAATAACAAGATAAATAAATAGAATAAAAAATAATTTATTTGACATTTTAGAAATTCAAAAATTTATTTTTGATTCTTTCACTAAAATAAAAATTAACTATAGAAACTATTTTTCTGTATTTCAATTTCAATGACAAAATTTAATAAGCCAAATAGTTTTTATGCATGAATAAAGGTAATTGTTAAAAATGATATTTCATATGTTCAGAAACAATTATTAATTTTAATTATGAATTTTTCTTGTAAATTAATAGAATAATTTTAATAAAATCTTCAAATTTTTCAAGAGCTTTTAAAATAATAATCTAAAAGTTTTTGAATAAAGGCTGTATAATTTAACTAAGAAAAAATTAAATCTACAATTTTAGCTATTAAGAAAATATATTAAGTTACTGGTCACATGGTCAAATGTATCAAGAAGTAGTTAATTGAGATTAAAACGTTACAGAAATCTTTGTCCTAAAAATAGGTCATTTACTAAAATCTAATAAATAAAAATAAACAAAAATAAATCCTCACAGACAGAGTGAAAAAAGTGATAATTTAAGATTTTTTGTTTTCATTTTTCTCATTCTTATTTTTTTGCGCAAGCGTATTTAACAAATGAAATAAATTAAATAAAAAAAATAATAAAATTTTTATGTGAGATTTTAAACGATTTTCTGACCTATTTTTTTCGTATATTGTTTTTGTTTCCACTTCAATTGAACTTTCTAGATATGAAAAAGCAATGTTCTTATTTTATTTATTTAGAGAAATAGTTTAGACAAGCCCAGGCCGGTTGGAATGGAGACCAAGTTCTTGCTTTTAGCCACATGATAGTAGTTTTGATAAATTTGAATTTTTTTGAGTTCTTGTAAACGTAATTCTACGATGAAAATTAGAATATTTCATCGACGATAATCGATGAAATTATTATTTTATTAGATAAAATTTTATATTATTATAAAAAATTTTTATATTTTAAATAATTTTTTTGTTTTGATTTGTTAAAATTTGAGAATTCCAAATTCTAAAACTTAAATAAAATTGATTGTCACTAAAGTGCGGAAGTGGAAATGTGAAAAGCAGAATTCCGCAACACATATTCTGCAGAAATTTATTTGAAATAATTTAGCAATGATATTGCAAAATGTCTAAATGATCATTTTTTCAGCTCATTTAAAGCGGATGATGAGTTAAATAGCGAACTAGAGTTCCCCTTAAGAACTCCAGTAAATTGCATAGTAAATCAAATTTGGTCTTTAGTCCAACTGCAATAAAAAAGAGACTTGATGAGCTGGACAAAAACAAATCAATAGGCACTGATGGCATACATCCATATGTACTTAGAGAGTGCAGTGATGTATTATGTGAACCGCTGTCTT
>PJRA01000077.1:855731-899944 GCA_016987375.1 Brachionus koreanus
TAAAAAAAAAACAAAATTATCCAAAATCGAGTGTTCTATGAAAATTACTAATTTAAAGATAAGTTCAAAAAGATTGCTTATAATATTAAATTCGTGAGTATTGTTTAACTTTTTTAAAAATTCTTATTCTTTTTTGGAAAAATTGAACCGAAATTTATTTTAACCGACTCAACTAGTCTGCAATTATAATGAGCATTAATATGTTGTATCAACTCGATTCAGTTACAGATATAAATAAATTTTCCCTTCTAAATTAGACAGTTGTTTAGGTGGTTGTTTTTTTTTGCTCATAGGTATCGCAATGCTTTCTTAGGAATGCTATTTTCTCTATTACTTCAATAAGTAAAGATTTATTGAGCTATATTATAGCTTCAAAATAACACTAGTTTTTAAAAAAAATGATAAGCAATTTTGAGACGAAACAGTGAACTGAATGCTGATGGTATTTCAAATGGTCAGTTACGTTTCAAATCACTTAAACAAAATCAGACTTGTTTTTAAATCACAAGTCTTAACACTAGAACGCCCGAGGAGTTTTTTAAACCCCTTTTTGAAAAATTGAAACTTGAGTTTTATCACACATAAATAAAATTTAAAAAAATGGCTTTTATTAGCTAAAAATGTAAATTTTAATTTTTTAGAAAATAAATAAATTCTCAAAGAAAATTTTCAATTTATCTCAATAACTTTATTTTAAATTTTCATGAAAAATCAGCCGGGCTTTCTAGTGTTAAGTCAGGTCAATGACTTAAAATTTATTTTTTTAAAGCCAAGTTAGTGACTTAGACTTTAAACTGTGACTAATAAACAAGTCTGAACCAAATCAAAGCTAAGAGATATAGGCTCAAATTCTCAGCTTGGCAGATCGTAATCAAATTAAATAATGGGTGTTGAATAAAAAATTGCTTAAAATTAATTTTATCATAAAAAATTTTTTTATTTAACTGAGGCTTTTAATTTTTTTTAATTATAACTGAACCCTCCTATTTTGAAAAAATATTATCACCACAAAGAGATATATTTTTTGATTTTTTACTACTTTTTCAACTGATTCCGAAAAAAATCTTTCTTAATACTAGCAAGATTATTTAAACAAGTTACAAGTCTTGTTAGGCCTCACTTAGAGTATGCTATTCCAGTATGGTGCCCATATCTACAGAAAGAAAAAGAATTCTAGAGGCTGTTCAACGAAGAACTACTCATGCTATCTCCGGTTTTAAACATCTAAACTACAACGATAGACTAAAGGCTCTAAACCTCAAGAATTTAACCGAAAAGCGGATGAGAGGTGACTTAATTCAAATGTTTAAAGTTAAAACAAATATTGATCATGTCAATCTCCACTCGCTTTTTCAAGCAGAATTACAAGAGGCTATGCATACAAAATTAAAAGAGAAATAATCAAAAATTGTGCCCAAAGATACCACTTGTTCACAAACCGTGTAGTAAATGGCTGATGCAGAGTAAAAGGAATAAGTTGGGAGTGGATGCAGTGGAAGCTCAATCTAGTGATATTTTTAAAGCAAAAATAGACAAAAACTTTCATTATATTTTTTGCACATAATCTGTTGTCAGATTTACGCATTTATGCGTTGCAATAAACCACTATACTATACTATACTATACTACTAGTTAATATTAGCAAAAATTAAGCTTAAGTACCATAAATATTTGTTACACTTTAACAAACTATGCAATCAATAAAAAATAAAGAGCCATATTTTATTTGAATTGCCTTTGGGTCACAGGATGAAATTTTATTTTTAATATCAAAAACTTTTGTAAAAAAGAGCAACTTAAAATATTTCTATTTGTTATTTAAATCACACCGGTAAAACTCAAATAGAAATTTTGTTTATATTTGACAAAATTATAAATTTTAATAAAATTTGAACATACTAGTTTCCATGGAAACTAGCAAAAAAACGATTCATAATAATAGAATACGGCATTTGTATTATTTGTGTGTTTGGGAACCGAATTAAGCCGAATTAAAGCGATTTTCTATAAAGTCAAAACGATTTAGACATCAAGCTGAATGAGTCGCATTATCATATCTAACTTTGGCCTAAACAAATCCGATTTATATGCACCACATATAAATGCTTTAAAGGTATGACATGTTTTCTCAATTTCATGTATAACTTTTCAAATTAATGTTAAGTTTTAGAAAATTTTCTAATAAAATAGTAATATTTTTCTTACATTTTGTGTTTCACGTCTGTAGACGCTTTAGTCCGCTTGCAAACAAGCATACTCTTACCCTAAGCATGAGCTTCCAATTTTGTTAAAAAAATAAAAAATAACAACAAGTGTTTATTAAAAACTTTCTCTACTAATTTAGGCTATGAATCAAAATCAAAATTTGAGTGACATACTGCACGACGATCAGACTAGTAGCCCCGATCCAGATCTGTACTTGGATGGCCATAATTATGGCGACGAAGACTTATACGATTTTAGCCATGTGAAGCCGACAATAAGTCTTGGCACCAGCGATGACGAGGACGAAGACGACATCAATTTTGATTATGGTTACGGGTACGACTATGAGCGTGTGATAAAAGAACGGCTCAAAATTGCTAACCAGGAGTTCAGCAATGAGCCTATAGTCGACAAAGAAAGACCTACCACTGTTTCATTTGATACTGCAGTTAAGGCTGTCGACATTCCCAAGGATGATCCTGATAATGAGGAAAAAGAAATTGTGGTCGTGCCTCTGAATGACACTGTTGAGAAAAAAGATCCGGACGCTTTCATGAATAAGATCAAAGAAGCCATTCAGAGATACGACGAGATGAATAAACAAAATGAGCTTAATAATGAATACAATGATGAAAATGATGATATGGATGAGTATTTTAAGATATTGTCAAATCAAAATAATTCAATGGTAAAAAACTCAACTCCTTCTCCACCCTCTAGAAACAGTCCAGAAATCGACAAGACAAATCTTGAATTGACAAGCAAAACTGCTGAGGCAAAAGATAGCAGTAGTCCGACAAAATTTCCCTCACCGATTCCACAACTATCACCACAAATTAATTCACCTGAGCTAAAAAAAACAGAAGACAATGTTTTAATTGAAAAAGACGGAAAATTTGAACTAATTAGTGCGGATGAATACACCGCTTTAGAAAATAGCAAGCAAATAATACCTCATCCACCACAAACACCTAAAACATCTACTAATGAATTTAGAAAGCATAGATTAATTAATGATAAAATAGAAATTCACCGTGTGTCTAGTTTAAACCAAAATAGAGCTAAGAGCCATTCTCCTCAAGGCAAACATTCCACACCTGAATACGCAAAAGATTACAAATCGCCATATCAGGCCACTATCAGGATCAGTAAGCCGGCTGAATCGTAAGTATTTTAAAAGAAAAAAAAATGAATAAAAAAAATTTTTTTTTCAAAAAGAGCTGAAGCTCGTAGGAAAAGACTTGAGGAAGAAGAGGAAAAAAAAAGACTTAATAAAGAAGTATTTGAAGCTTGGGTTAAAATGAAAGAAAAACAGCTTTTGGAGCAGAGGCATCATCAGCCGGATGAGAAAAAATCACCAAAAATAATCAAAAATAAAATTTCTTTTGAAAATTGGCTGCAAAAAAAACGAGAGCAAGTGCAACGGGAGAAGGAGTATCAAAAAAAACTGGAACAGGTAATTATGTTAGATAAGAGAAAGTCAACTCACGAAGAACGATCGAGGGCTTTTAAGGAATGGATGAGCAGGAAAATACGCGAAAAAAACGAGATGGTACGCATTGAAAAGTTGGAAAATAAAAAATGGATCTCTAAGCGTCGTAGATCTCGAAAGCAACAGCGTTTGTCACAAGCGCTCGAAATGGCAAATACATATGCTTACAGTGGTAATTATTTCAATGCCGGCTTTTAAAACACAACAAGTTTTTGCAATAAATTTTTAATTGAAAAATGCAACATTTTTCAATCACTTCAAAAACAAATATGTGTCATCAAGTTAACAGTTTAACTGATTATGAATTATTTTTAAATATATTTTTTAAATGCTTTAAAATAAATTTTATAAAATAATATGATTATGATACTTTTTATTTGAAAAAAAAAATTAAATGTTTTCTTCAAAATTTATTTTCTTAATTTGGAAAGAAAAATAATAACATTGATCAACAAATCGAACCGACTAAAACAAACTTAGAAAAAGATTTAGGAATCTTAATCAGAAACAACCTGAAATTGGCTAATACTGCTAATAAAAGTAACAGAATGCTTGGTATAATGAAGAAAATTTTTACCGTAAACTCGCGGGTCATTTCCCGGGGGTAGAAATCGTAAATTCGGTTTTATTCCGGGCATTAAACATGTGTATTGAATATTTTTCAAATATAGTTTTAAGACCGGATTAAAACTGAATTTTCGCTTTTAGTGAGCCATTAAATGTGCAAAAATTAATTTTTTTTCTTACCCCTAACACCAACAGTTTCAATATCACCATCGACGCCAAATAAACGAAAAACTCATGATACTGAACATGAGCTACGAGTTCCTAAAAAAAGAGGAAGAAAACCAAGTTGGAAGAACAAAGAGACATTCGAAAGAGAGGCAGCTGTGAATTCAAACTATTTCTTTTATTATTTAAACCAATAATAAGTTCAAATAAAGTAATAAAGTATTAGTAAAGTTTTTTTTTAAATTCAATTTTTTTTTATAAATCGCTAATTAATTTTTTATTCGAACTCGTAGTTCAGGTTCAGTATCAAGAGTTTTTCGTTTATTTGGCGTCGATGGTGATATTGAAACTGCTGGTATATATAACTGAAACTCGACAAATTGATCTTCGTTTTCATTACTATTGGTTTGAGATCCGGTTGGAATTTGTAAGCTTAAGTTTATGAGATTGATTGGAAGGCAAAAAATCTTATGCAACTCGAAAACAAAATTCGCGCTTGCCTGAGCAATATCGGCCCAAAGGTTGAACAAGACCATGCCAAGAGTTTTCGCTCTAGGCTCGATACTATACGTCGTCATGAAGTTCAATACCTTAAGTGATAATATTTTTTCAAAATAGAAGGCTTCAGTTATAATTTAAAAAAAAAATTTAAAGCTTTAGTTAAATAAAATTTTTTTTATGATAAAATTAATTTTGTGCCATTTTTTTTTCTACATCCGTTAATTCAAATGTTTAAAGATTAAAAAAATATTTGTCACGTCAAATGGCAATCGCCACTCACTTTTTTTAGGCAGAAGTACAAGAGGCCATCCATACAAAATCATAAGAGAGATAATCAAGAATTGTGCAATAAACCACTATACTATACTATGCTATTTATTTAATAACTAAAATGAAATAAATGACATGATTAAAACCAAATTTTCTCTTCTAAATTATAAAAAAACAGGAAATATTCATGCTCTAACTATTTTAGAGTAAATTCAATTTTGCTTATATAAAAAAGAAAAATTTCGATAAATTTTTGTAAAATGACTCTAGTAAAAATTTGTAGATTTACGTAAAATTATGAACCACAAAGAAGCTTGGAATAAAGCACAAAATTAACAAAATTAATTAAATGGACAAACAAAACAAACAAAAAAAAGTAAATAACCAAATAAAATGATAAAATTTATGAAGTTTAATAAATTTTCCAAAAATTTAGTAGTTTTTACTTTTTTTTACTATTTTTTCTCAAATTTTACTATTTTTTACAAATTTTTACCTAAATTAAAATTGAATTTTACGCAAATTTACGTAAAAAAAATTAAAATTTTAAAATATAATCTATTTAAAAGCAAAAATGAAAAAAGTTGAAATTTTTTTTTTAAATTTGCATTTATTCAGACTTTTTTGGCCTTTTATGGTTTTACAAATATTTACAATATTTACATAATTTTACGTAAAATTTGGTAAAAATCCTTGTAGCGAATCACCACTGTACCCTATTTTCTAAAAAAAAACTAAAACGATATAGATAAAATGCTACATTTTCTAGAAGACAAACCATAAAAATAAATTTATTTAATTTAATTATAAAAATTTAAAACAATTAGAATCTAAAATTATTTTGACCGGGTAAAAAATTGCACATAAAAAAAATGTTTCTGTGTAAAACACCATCAATCGTTTTTGAAAATGAAAATTCAAAACTTTAAATGTCACTCAATAAAATTATCGAATTTAATTTAAAAAATAAAACAATTTTTGATTTTATTAAATAAAATAAAATAAAAAAAATTTAAATATAATTGAATAAAGCCTTTTTTTTAACTCTTTTATATAAACTTAAAATAATGTGACAAACTAAAAAATATACTATTCATTAAGTGAATAACAGATTTTAATTATTTACAAATTATTTGAAATAATTATAAGATAAAATACTGTACCAATAAATGAACCGACCAAAGGCCCTATGATTGGTATCCAAAAAAAGCTATTTCCTGCTTCGAAAACTTGAGAACCCCAACCGGCAAAAAATGTAAATAATCGGGGTCCAAAATCTCTAGCGGGATTGATTGCATACCCGCAGTTAAACCCTAACGAACATCCAATTACTATTACCAAAAATGAAATCAAAATAGCACTAATTTCTTTGGAAATATCGTTGTTTTTTTTATCAGAAATAGCCATTACAACCATTATGAGGACAGCTGTTCCCAAAATTTGGTCTAAAAACCCGCCAAAAACTCCCAAGACTTCATTAGGATACGTGGCAAAAATTCCAGCGGTATTCAAAGAATACATTTCATCCCCAAAACTTCTTAATCCGTCTAAATAGACCCAAAAGACTAGAGTTGCACCAAAAAAACCTCCCAAAATTTGTGCTATCGAGTAAATAAAAAATTTTTTAAATGTCAATTTTCCGGTCAAAGTCAACGAAAAAGACACAGCTGGGTTTAAATGAGCTCCTAGTTAATAAAATTATTTTATTCTATCATTATTTTTTTCTGATTTTAAATTACCAGATATTGTTCCCACAAGAAGAATGGCTATCAAAACTCCGAAACCAAATGCTATATTTACCGACAAAAGATTGTTCAGGTTTGAATCTTGTTTGTTATTTAATTTGAATTGAGCAACACCAGAACATCCAATGAATATAAATATCATAGTACCAAAAGTCTCTGCCATAAATTCTTTCACCAAAGGATTACTTATGTTGATAACTTTCTTTAAGCTTTCTTGCAGATTACTGTTTATTAATTCATTTTAATATTTTTGCTAAAATTCGACCAAATAATATTACAAATTAGATTTTTTCTCTTCGTCATTTGGTATTTCTACACTCTTTAGCAAGCTATCTTCTATCAATATTTGACTATTTTTTCTCTCAGTCATTGAAATTTGATTCTCTTTCTAAAAATTTTTTTCTTTTTTATAAACCTATTTTACTCAAATTTTAAGTTAAAATCAATTACAATTTCTGATATTTCCATATTATTTAATTCTAAAAGAAGATTTTTGAATAATAGAAATTTTTTAATCTAAATATTCAATGGAAAAATAAATCATAATAGAAAAAATTAACTTAAATGTTAAGAGTTAGATTTTTTTCTAAGTAGATCAAAATTAAAGTTGATTCAACCAGTATACATGTAAAAAACAAAGCATTCATTTTTGCATCAGCTTTGTGTGAAACTAAAATAAAATAACTAAAATGGATTTTTATTTTCTCTTTTTAAATTGGTACATGGACGCACCGTGGCATCTAAGCTCATTTTCAAGCCTCTTAAGCTTTATACAAACATTCTAGAATCGAATATCTACTAGGTTAAGTTCGAAATTAAGGCTGCAAATGTTAAAATATTCCTCATTTAACTTATATTGCTAAGAGATAGGATATTAGAACAAATAAAAATGTTTAACATTTTAAAAAATTTTATCTAAATGACACAAAAGCTATTTAAGGTGTAAAAAATCCATTTGACTTTAAAATAAAATATTATTTTATTTTTAAAATTCTGATAAAATTAAAATTTTTTGATAGAAAAAATAAAAAAATTAAAAAAACAGCTTATTAATTATTTTTTTAAAATGGTTAAGAGTTTTGTATTGAATTAATTATAATGTGCACATTATTTTTTTGATTAAAACGCAAATTTAAGAATATTCAGCTTCATTATTACTCCTTTATCATGTGATAAATATTTCATTTATTGCATAGATAATTTAAATTTAGATAGCAAGAAGATTAGAATTTTGAAAATAATATAATGAAATAGAATATAATCAATATTTTTATGGTTATGGCTTGAAATTTTAATTGAGTTACCAAAACTAAAGTTTTAAAAATCCACTTTTTTTTTCAAATTATCAAATTTAAAAAAGAAAAAAATTTTTTTATTTAGATAAAATAAATTTAGTATAAAAATTGTTCTGGTCTATGTTCTAGAGACTACACTTCTTCATAATTCGGAGGTGTAAAACTTTGAATCTCATTAAAAATTAATGCTTAAACAAAAATATTTGATTTAAAAAAAAATGGTTTTTTTTTCTTAAGATTAACTACCTTTCCATTGAATTAATTCTAAATTTTTTGTTTCAAATTCATGGTCAAAGTATTCTCCATCGGGCTCATCATCTTCATCATGATACGATTCCAAATACGGATGTTTCAAAGCTTGCTGACAGCTTATTCTTCGACGGGGATCTAATTGTAGCATTTGATCAATTAAATCAATCGCCAGTTGGTCTGGTATTTCATGAAAATATTCTTTAAAATCAACTCTTTGCTGACGGAGTTGTGTTCTTTCCAAATATTGTCTAGCTTCAGGTGTAACTTCTTTAAGAAACTCATTGGAAGGATAACCTACTACATCAAGTATTCTATTCAATTGATTTACATCTAAATAATAAATAAAATTTATTCATCATTTTTTTTGTTAAATTAATTTCAATCTACGATCGGATCCAGGAAAAAGTGTTTTTTGAATAAACATTTCAGCTAATATACAGCCAACACTCCAAACATCCACTTTGGTTATTGTAATAAATAAAATTTATTAATTTTTTTTATTTTGGAATATTTTAAACACCTTCTTTTCCATATTCAGTCCATTTAAGCATTATTTCTGGAGCTCGGTACCAACGAGTAGCAACATAGCCAGTCATTTCGTCACTTTCACTTCTAGCCAAACCAAAGTCAATGATCTAAAATTGCTCTATATATTCGAATATTTTTTTTTATAATGTAAAAAATAAACCCTAAGACCGCAGTCTTCATTCACAGTCAAATTTCCTGGTTTAAGATCTCGATGTATTATATTTGCCGAGTGAAGGTATTTTAAGCCTCTTAAAATTTGATAAGCAAAAAATTTTATCTGATCTTCAGTTAAACGAGTGGTTTTAAGAACATTGTGCAAATCTGAAGTCATAAGATTAGTCACCAAATAACTTTTAAAAATAAAATTAATATTTTTTTCCTATTAAACTTCTTTTATGTAATTACACTTCTTCCATTGTTTCATGGTTGTTAGCCGGTGTGAAAATATCAAATAAGCGAATAATATTGTCATGTCTTACATGTTTAAGAAGTTTTATTTCTCTAAAAGCTCTTTTGCTATGCACTGTACCTAGAAAGGGTTGAGTGAGTTTTTTAATGGCAACTTTCTGATTTGAAACGCTATCAGAAGCAGAGCTTAAAAGAAGATTGTAATTTTTTCTAAAGATACTTCTAAATATTTTTTTTAAAATACCAGACAAGTCCGTAAGCACCATAACCTAAAGGATTTAAGTTCGAATAACGTTTCGGTACATTCCAAATCGAGTTATTGATCTCGTATTGATTCCAATCAATCATTTCAATAAAATCTTGGACCTATTAATTATTCTATTTCTAGTTTTCATACATAAATAAAAATAATAAATAAAAAAAGCTTTTTACATAATTTATTTGATCTTATGAGCAAATTTTAATTATATTTTATTTTGTTGTTACTTTTATTTGTCTTAATTTTTAAATAAAAAATTTTTAAAACTATTTTTGATTTGAACGCTTGATTTGAAGTTATTATATCTAATTTAAAAATTTAAACTGTAATGCAACAAAGTATCATTTAAAAAAATCGATCAAAAATTTAAATAAAAATATAATCTTGAATTGTTTGATTTATGAAAAAGTGAGTAAGTCATTTAAGTTTTGAATATGTGACAATTTTATCAACACATCTAAAAAAATTGTTTGTGAAAATTTTTAATTATATTCAATATTTTTTAATAACAAATAAAATAGATTTTACAGTATTTTTAATGTATAAGAATGATTTCTAACTTCTAGTGAAATCTGTCAAGATTAAATTTTCAGCTGCAAAATGCTTAAAAAGTATTTTTCACGAACTTTTTAGCTCAAACGAAGCATTATTGTTTTTCTATTTGTTTTCTCTATGAAGCTAATGCTTCTACTTATCTACATTTAAAAATAAAATTATATTTAAAAAAACATAGTAAATATAACTTAAAAAAGGAAAAAATAGATAAGTTTTTAAAATAGATAAAATGAAACAGAGAGTAACAGGATATATATGTTAAATATCTAATGACTCAAGATAGAAATAGAAAATAGTAAACTAGCAATTACACATTGGACTAGGATATACAATATATCTTGATTCAATTATCTTGAATAATCTTGATTCGAAACCTGGATTTGTATAGGTTTCCTAATGTTTTTGGTTTTAGACCCCATTTTTTTTTAATAAATTTTTTTTTGTTAAATCTTAAATCTTCCTTTAATGGACAGCATTAAATCTTCTATCATTGAGCTAAATGAAAGATTTCAGTCTATAGTAATGCCTAAGAATTTAACTTTTTTCTCACTACTTAAATTGCTACTGCGAATGTTAGGATCTTAATTGATTTTAATATATAACATGACTTTTCAACAGACACTTTTATATCCATTTTAAAAGCAATTTCTCATCCTCTTTATGGTACTTATTGATCAAATTTTTTAGATTTCCTTCCTTATTAAAAATAAAAATAGTTTACAAATCGTCTGCAAAAAGAACAGAATATTGACAAAATTCTGTACATCCCAATAAATCGTCGTTAAGCATTCTACTTGAAATTTTATAAAAAGACTGTATGCGAGGTTACCGATACTCAAACTCAAATTTGTGTTGATTGGTCCAATATATAAAAAGAATATTATAAAAGTTTTTAACTTTTTTCTTGAATTTATTCAGTCATTTTTCTTAATTTGAAATTTGAAATTTTTTATGATAATTAGGTTTTAAATCCTTTCTAATTTCAATTACTTTTTCACTATGAATAAAAATATTAAACTGATCTGTCATTACTACCCAAAAACTTGTATTTCAAAAGGATGGTATGATAAACATTTGCTTTCTTTCAAACCGAAAAATAATAAAGTATTTGAGAATGATTCTTCAAAAATAACAGGAGATCTTCTTCCTATAGTAATTTTAGATAATTTTAGCGAAGAATTTTTCTTAAATAAATATACCTATCATACCCAAATTTTTTGAATGATTTGAAATATTTTTGCTCAGATAATACGAATAATTTGAAATTTTTTTAAAGAAAGATGAAGTATTAAGAATTGTTTCACTTCAAATTTTTGATATTATTTCTTTGAATGAAACAAAACTTGATGACTCAATTCCCTTTTTTTTCAATGATCCTAACAATATAATTAAGCGTATAGATAGATCAAGAGAGGGTGGAGGAATTCTTATTCTTTTAAAAAATGAAATAAATATAATTACATGTAGTTATTTTAATGAAATTGAAGCTATTTCGCTTGAAATTCAGACAAAGAGTGAAAATATAAGCTTTCTTTTCTGCTATAAACCGCCTAGTTTTAAAAATTTGTCCTTTTTAGACATTTTAGAGCAATATATTAGAACTAATAATACCATTAAGAGGATGGTAATTGGAGGAGATCTAAATATGGGTCATATTAATGGTGATACCAGGTTTTCAGATTCTTGATAAGAACAATCTTATGAATAAACCATTACTAATAAACCTACCAGGATATGAATCAAATTCATTAGTAGTAGGATGTCCCTTTAGAGATCATAAATTTCTACTTTATTCTTTTCATGTGTCTACTCATGAAAAGAAAAATTATTTTAATTTTTACCCAGTTTTTTCTAGTAAAAATATAAACAAAGTTAGAAAATTCTTAGGTAAAATTGATTTTTCAGCTGTTGAAAAGTTTCCAGGACTTGAAAATAAATGGGAATTTATTAAAAATAATTTCTTGTAAACAATTGAAGCGTGCTGTCCATTAAAGAAAATTAAGGCGAAAAAATATGAGCAAAGCCCATGTCTCGAGTCTGAATTGAGGTCACTAAAAAATAAGAGTGAAACCAATCTGCATGAATATAGGGAAGCTAAAAGAGATTTTAAAAAACTTAACCGTAATAAGATGAAATCTTATCTTGACTCAAAGCCCAAAAAAGTCAAAGGACTTGAAAAATTCTAAGAAATTCAGGAGATTATATAAATCTTTTGTAAAAAGTATAGAAGATGCTGATTTTGACAGCTTTCCAGAAGAACTAGTTTGGGCTGATAAAAAGGCCAATAACATCGTTGATCAAGTGGAGATGTTTAATAGCTGCTTTGCATCTATTGAGTCTTCTTCTTTGTCCGGTGAAAATGACTCAGCTAAATATACATTTTATGGTTTTTAGGAATTAAGATACAATAAATCCTTTAAAACATCAGGTTTTTCATTCCATGAGTTGACTTTTGACTATATTAAAAAGGCTCTGGATGAATTGTCATCCTCTAGCTCATCTGGTTTTATTGGGATACACTCTAAAATTTTAAAAAGTCTTCCAGAAATATTTATTCCTATTCTGAAATTACTCTTAATGATTGCTTAAAAACAAAGAGTGTTCTAGATGACTGGAAATTAGAAATTGTTATCCCATTATTTTAGAATAAAGGTAATATATCAGAAATAATAATAATCATACTTTGTCTTTATTTATTGACTTTAAAAAACTTTTGATGTGATTGATTTAAATCTTCTTCTTTTAAAATTACTTCATTATGAATTTGACAATGATTCTCTGGGTCTCCTTTCTAATCATTTCATAAATAGATCACAGATAGTACGCCTTGGTAAAAATCAAAACCTGTACCTTTTAAACTAGATGTGCCACAAGGATCTGTTTTGGATTCACTTCTCTTTCTTATTTTTGTGAACGACCTCCCTTTTTTGTTAAAAAAATTTGACATTAAAGTGTTTGCTGATGACACAACTATTAGTATTTCTGATAAAGATTTAGTTTCCAAATTGTCTACAAAAAGAACAGAATATTGACAATTGGTTTATTTCTTTTTGGTATTTCATTAATGAAGATGCTAAAAAAAAGTGGGCTAATTAGTGATCCTTGTGGTAGCCCTTCTTTTAATGGACATGGATCACTTAAGTAAGCCATTTATATTTACAATTAAATATAAGGAGTTAAGAAATGATTTCATCCAGTAAAAAAATGATGAGGAAGTTTTATTTTAATAAATTTATATATGTCAAACTTTGTCAAAAGCTTTAGAAATGTAGAAATAAAGAAAACAGACCTTTTTCTTACCTTGAATAGATTCTACTACCTTTTGAATAAGAAAGCATAGATTGTCTGTCGTTCGCCTATGTTTTCTATATCCTGATTTCTCATTAAATAGTAAGTTATTTCTCTCAAGAAAATGATAAATTCTTGAGTAAACAATTGAGACAAGTAGCCAAATTAAGATTTAAGATTGTAAATGCTATTTCAGAATCGCTCTTAGATAAAACAAAATCTTGATAGGAACTCAAATTTGTGGCTAAGAAATTTCCAAAGCATTCTAGTTTGTCTTTATCTGTAGTGAATTCTTTACTATCTATAATTAGCATAGAAAAATACCTAGAACATTTTTTAATCCAAATTTAGTTATTTTTCACCAAAAAGGCCTACTGGAGAGCGAGTTTTTCCTATTTTATTTATAAATTCAAGTCAATTTCGGTTTTAGAACATTCAATGGGTTCTTTCTTAATAAATAACATAAAATCATCTTTTTTTTTAAAAACTAAAGTTCACAGTTTGAAAAATGGCTCTAATAAATGTATTGATAAAAAAAATCTTTTAAATTAATTAACTAATTTATTTAAATTTTTTTTAATAGTTTTTAATTTGCATGATTTTTTTCGTGTAGATTTAATTAAATTATATCCTCAAGAAATATAATATTTTTAAATACTTTTTATTTGTATTTTTTTAAGCCCTATAAATATTTGTGTTAATTTCAAAATTATAAAATTATTTTATCTTCTGCTAAATTTTTATTTTATTTTTTCTAAAATAGATAACAAAATATAAATACTAAAAAATAAATTTTGAAATTTCAAATTTTTAAAATTTATTTTGATTTAAGTTACTAAGTTACAGAATAAATTGATTAAATTTTCGGATTTATCACTTTGCTAAAAACAAATTTTGCCCCATATCCTTTATATTTAGAATAAAAAAATTAAAAATTTCGAATTTTTCTCGTAATACTGAACACTAAATATTTAATATTAAAAAATTTTATCATTGAAAGGTATGAATTTTAGTCGTGGGCCTTAAAAACACCATTCGATCAAACGAAACATATGGATAGCAGCGTAACCATACGGTCTTTGTTTAAATTCAGAATTTCATTCTGAAGAATTAGAACGAATGTATGCTTCACTACAAGAACAATACTCTTCTTTTGTCAACCAAAGCTGGGATTGTTTCTTCAAGACAATGCTAGACCTCATACAGCTAGACATATAATGGAAAAAATAAAAGAGCTGAAAGTGATCGAACTTCTTTCTCATCCAGAATATAGCCCAGATTTTTTTTATCTATTTTCTTTCAGAGGATGACATTAAATTACATTAAAGCCTTTAATGATAAAAGATAGGAATCGAACTACTCGCAGATAGATGGCGATAGAGCACAATGGTTTAAAATTTTGAAGATTAGCTAACTATTACTAAATTAAAAAAAATTCTAAAAAAAAATGCAAAATAATAAGCAGTCAATAGTACAAGTTAATTATTTTATTCGGTAATATTTTATAAAGCATTATGAGGAAATTTTTTAAAGTCTTTCGGCTTCAGCTAAGTTTAGTAAGAAATATGTGCTAAAGGGGTTTTCGATTTTTTAATTTTTGATAAATCTTGATTTATTTTTGACTTTGGAATTAAATCTCAAATTGCTTCACAATTTTATAAGATTCAATCATAATCTTCTTTATAATAATAATTAATTAATAATAAATATTTATTTCTATTAATTGATAATTCTTCACAATCTTATTTCAATTTTAAATAAGAAATTTTAGGATGAAATTGTGTTTGATCTAGACAATTTCTTACTCAAGATCTTAATTCATCTGGATTTAATTTTAAAACAGATAATTTTGAATTTAATTTCTTAAATAGAAAAAAATAAAATTTACATTGAAATTTAACTTAAATTCAAAATTGTATTCGATTATATTATTCTCGGAATTGTCTTTTAAGATCTCACTCATTACTTATTCTAAAATCAACTGTTTTCATATAAAATGTTTTGATAAAATATAATTTTGGTCAGGATTATCACTTTTAGGACTGAAATCGCTAAAACTAACTTTTTAAAATAGTTTTATAAATTTAGTTTTGGTTAGTTTCGTAATTTCTAAATGATAAATTAAATGATAACCTTGCTGACTTTGTTCTAATTAAATTTTTTTAATTTAATTTAATTTAAAGACATATTTAGTTAAGTAAAATTCAGTCATTTAAGCATATACATATCTGAATTCAATTGACATTTAAAATCTAATTAAGTGAAAAAATAGTATTTTAAATTTAAATTGAAATATTTAGAGGAAAGAGATAGAGGCTAATTGCATAAGACTCAAAATTTCTTCTTTGTTTTATGGTATTTATTAAATTATATTACTCAAAAAGTTTTCAAATGTTCAGACAAAAATTTAGAAAATTCAAATTTAAAAAAAAATATTTTTTATGAAAAAATGTTGATTTCAATTTTTGGTCATAAATTATTCGAGTCTTCTAGAAAAAATGATTGTTAAGCTTATTAAAAACCCACTTCTTAGAGTAAATAGTTATTTATTTCAAAGTAAATATTTTAGTCTATCATCAAAAAAAATGAGTGATGAAATAAAATTGGCTCAAACTGCTAAGCCTGGTGGCGACACCATCTTTGGTAAAATAATTCGCAAAGAAATTCCAGCGGATATAATTTACGAAGATGATCAGTGTTTAGCATTCAATGATGTAAGTCCTCAAGCTCCTAAGCATTTTTTAGTAATTCCGAAAAAAACTATACAACAGCTTTCTTCTGCCGATGACTCGGACGAGCAAGTAATTTTTCATTAAGCAAGATTTTTAATACAATAAAAAAAACAATATTTCAAATTAGTTATTGGGACATTTAATTAATATAGCAAGAAAATGCGCAAATCAGCAAGGGCTCACTAATGGCTATCGTCTTGTAATCAATGATGGAAAACAAGGTGGTCAAAGTGTTTATCATTTGCACGTGCATATTCTTGGAGGTCGCCAATTAGGCTGGCCTCCAGGCTAATTTCAGTCAAATCAAAATTTTCAATAATGAAATTTAGAAATAAAATAAAAATTTATAAACATAATTTTTAAGTAAATTTGAATCCATTCTTATAAATTTTTATTTCTTTAGAAATGATTTGCTTTTATTGACATGAGTGAATCGACATGAGTATAAAATAAAGTATCTTATTTTAAGATTAGACTAATTAGACCGTGAAATATTTATTTCTAAGAATTCAAAATTACCAATAACATCTCAATTTGATAGATTATTTGGGTCAATATAAACATATCATAATATGTTGGCCAAAACTTTGTCAAATATTTAAACTCTTATTATTCTGTAATTAATGAAAATTTTTTGATTAGCTTTACTTTTGTGATAATTAGTTTTTTTCTTTATTAAAAAACAAAGCAAACCATAATAAAAAAGTTATAAATTTGATAAAAAATTTTTTTTGTAATCCGATTAAAAAATAAAAACAAAACAGTCTCGATATTTAAATTAAGCAGAAATATGTTAAAAAAAACTAATTTAAATATTAATGTTTTAATTCAAAAAAAAAATTTTGAAATTTGCTTTCAAAATTTTTATTTTATTCACAATTTGAACTAAATATATGTTTTTGAAATTTATTATTTTGATGTTTTAAATTTAACCTTTAATTCAATTTGATCTATTCAGATATTAATATTTTCATAAACAAATTTCAGGAATAATCATGACCAGATAAATTAATATTTTCTTCTATATCCAAACAGTATACAAGTTGGTCGTATGTTATGTTTCTAGTTTAAAAATGAAAGCACTTTACCTTTGAATAAAGACTCAAGTGAATCATCTAAATTAAGAATAAATTAAATTTTAATATATAATTCAAATTTTTTGAAAATAATACTATAAAAGACGCTACTTTGTTTCTTATTATTATTATAGTATTATGAATATTTATTGTACAATTTTTTTGTAAAAGTTAATAAAAATAATTCAGAGGTTAAACTCATTGCTTAATATTGTTGTTATGATGACTACTAGTATACTGAAACTAAGGCAACTTAATCGTATGGAGTACTTAGAATAAATCTAAATAACTAAATTATAAAAAGACCGTGCTGAATTTGGTCAAGGTAAAGTACTGAAATAAAAAGATTTAGAATGATAAGCGCAAAAATTTTCAATATACAACTCAAATTTATTTGAATTCAAAAAGGAAAATTAAGAAATAATGTGCTCTACACGTATTTAAAGCCATATTTTAAAATAAATATTAAAAATAAAGAATTCTATTTTGCCGTGAGTGGATATTATTCTATTTTCACAAAGGATTCAATCGAATCTTATGAGGGCTTAAAAACCTAAGCAAAATAGAATAGTCAAATTCCAAGTTATTTTCATTTGTTGTAATTCGACTAAAAAAAATGAAAAATTTTATTTTGCTTATAATTTGTATTTATTTTTTTTTTCGTAGCAATAAAACTACTTCGACACACTTCTTCGGATTTTGTTTAAACCAAGAACACTTATATTAAGTTTACATAAAGATGAAACTTAAATTTTGAATTTAAGCGTGGCCTTTTTAAAACAAAACCTTATTCTTTTTTTTCAAGTATTTGAGTTTTCAGAAAATCTTTGAAATATTGGTCAATTTTCGATTTTGTCTAGTCGTCGAAAAATCTATTCGATTTTGCTTAGGCTAAATAAATTATTATTAATGATAAAAAATAGATATTATTAATAGTGTTGTTCAAATTTCAAAATTTATTTAAAGCTAGTTTTATTGCTTGTTTTTCTTAAATAATTTAGTAAAAAAAAAAAGACTTATTTGAAATAATTTATTTAATAAAGAAAAATTTAACACTAAAAATAAAATTAATTTTCAGTTTGTTTTTTTTTTTTTATTTTTTCCACTCAAATAGAAAAATTAATTTTGATTAAATAGAAATCATTACATAATGCAAATTGTCAGTAGGTTAGAAAATTTTTTCTTGTTTATTATCTTTTTTTTTTCTTCTGATAAATTTTATTTTATCATGAAAAAATTATGCGATCAACAACAAAATTGTATATACATAAAAAAAATAAAACAAATTTGAATATTTTGTTTTAAGTGTCTAATTTTTTTTGTTTTAAATTTTCTAAAGTTTAATCTCAAGGTACTCTTTTATTTTGTTTAGATTTTATAGCTATTAGCTTTTAATCAATGTTTTAAATTTGCAATTAGAATTTTATTTTAATGCATTCGAATAGCTCAAGCCATATTTCGCCATCTCGTAAAACGCCAATATTCAGCTCAAATAATGCGCTTCAATTCAACTCGTCTGTGTCACAACCTTTAACAGGCTCGCTCAATAGTTTGTCAAGCTCAAGTTTGTTGAAAATTGGGCCTTCATCCGACTCAACATCGCATAATCTCATCTCAAACAAGCTTTATTCAACCTCTCCATACTCAAATTCAAATAAACAAAATGATTACTACCATTATCCATTAAAAAATGGTGAGATTTTTTTCATTGCACTTATTACCCAAGAAGACAGAGTATATCTTTAGTTTTTGAATCAATTTGTCAGATAAAACAGGACTATATTTTTTACTTTTTTTTTATTATTTTACACAAATAATTCGGTTTATAAGCTTAGATTAAAATCAAAATTGGATTTTATTGAGGCTTTATTTGCAAATATATGTTTGTATATTTGTAATTTAGATAACTTTTTTTTTCTAATTTTATATGACCTATTTCTTAATTTAAACAATACGCTTGCTTTATTTATGTATTTGTTTTGAACTTTTTTAGATTAGATTCGTTGCTAACTTAGATTAATGACTTTAATTGAGATTTTAATTTTTAAGTCAATATTTTAAAAAGAGAAAAAAAGTAAAGTTTTTTTTTTTTCACTAGAATTATTTTGAGATTATTTTTGTAATAAAGTTATTTATAATTAACATTATATCTTAAAAAATAAATGAATAAAAAGTGCGTTTTCCAGGCCATAGTCAATATTATAATAGGTTGTTTTTTTCTTTATATTTACGAGTTTTTGGTCACGTATTAAATTTTTAATTTTAGAAAGCTTGTTTGTATATTTTTTAATTTTTAAAAGCAAAAAGCAAACAAATTGTTTTTAATTAATTGGATTTTACCTGAATTTCATTGTTTTTATCGAAAAAAAAAATTGATATTTTCAACAATATTTAATAAAAAAAAAATTAATTTAAAAATATATATATTATTCATTTTAGACTATTTTTGAATTGAAATATAATCAAGATTAAAAAATCAATAAATCATTGATTGCCCACCTTAAGCAGTGCTAATTAGAACAAAAAAGTATTGCTATTTTTGTTTAGTCAAAAATTAAAATTTTTCATTAAATAGGAAATATTTTTGTAGTTAGTAAAAATTTATGTTTATTAATTTAAAAACTGAATAATCCTCAACTCGTAATTTAGAAGAAAAAACCTTTTATTAAATAGCTTAACTCCAATAAGAATTTCAACAATAAAGACATAAGCTAGAAGAGCAAGCGTTAAATTTTAACCTTAAGTAATGTATCTGGATCAGTCGAAATTAGAACTTTTCTTTTTGGTTTTGTTTAGTTTGATAAGTTTTTTTTCTTTTTTTATTTTCTAGAAGAATCTGTATTTTAAGTAGGCGCTCAAAAATCTCGTTAAGGATTATCATAAATTGATTATTCACATATAAAAGTGAGTAGGTTGTTGAATAAAAATAATTTCATCTTATTAAATAACTTGTTAAAGTGTTTAAAGATTATTTTTTCGGAAAAATAGCTTTGTTTTAATAAGCTATAAAAATATTTGAAATATTTTTTTTATTGGGCTTAGAAACCATTTTAAAAAGCTTAAGAATTTTAATAACGTTGTATTATTAAAAGACAAAGAAACGGATGCCTTGATCGGCCCAAAGAAAAAACTAACAGCGACTACTTTTATTCATCAACCCACCAATAGTCCGAGTCAAAATTACGGACAGCAACGAACACGCCGCCCGTCACCCTCAACGCCGTCCGTCTATTCAAATTTAGACGATCCATATTCGAACTCTTCGTTTTTTCTCAAACAAACACCCAGCAACAAAGTGCAGACCAATCGGTACTACTCGACAGGATCAAATCCGTCCGCCAACTCGATAAAAAAATCGACTTCACTCAAAAATCCAGCTCGGCCAGCAATCATTCAGCCGCCTAATCATACAAACAACATCGTTAATCTTAATGTGGTTAACCCCACGTACACAAACGCATCCACTATTAAACCGGTTATTCACAAAAGATCACCCAAAACGTTTGTCTCACCAAATCGGTTTGAGTCGGCCCAAATAGATCAAAGCAATTCTAGATTAAACACGTTTGATCAAGCCGAGCCGATTACGAATGAAATTCAGCTTCGAGCTAGATCTAAATCAAAGACGACAGATTTGAATAATTCACAAAATAATTTATTGACGAGTTCAAGCTCGATTAAAAAGACACTAGAAAACATTGAGCTCAAAATGCGAATTGTTTCAAGTCCGAGTATACGCATAGCCGATTTGTTCAAATGTTTTCTTAAAAATGTGCCCAAGTCCACCGAAACCATAGAGGTTTGTGATTATAATTTTTATATTTTTTTTTGTCCCAAGAAATTCAAATGATAAACAAATGAGAAAAAGTTTAATATTATCTCTATTTAAATTAGTTGAATAAATTGCTTGCGGCAAGTGTCCAAATAAGATTTTAAGTTTTTGATTTATAGATCATTAATGTCATTTTAAAATATTTTCAAATGACTAGTATAATTATTACTTTGATTATTATTATTATTATAAATTGAATTTCATGATTTTTCTAAGCAACAAATAATAAGCTATTTGAATAAAAAAAAAAAGGTAATAACTTTCAATATTTAATTATTTATTTCATTCGAAATTTTTTTTTTTTTTTAATATTCAATTTTTTTCTGAGTCAGATATTTATCATTCAAAATGAGACTGTAAAATAGTCGATAAATTAAAATCTTAAATTTTTAGAATATTCGAAGATTTTTGTTATTTTTTTCGAGCAATATATATTTGATATTTTAAGAATTTTCAAATTTTTTTCTTTAATTATTTATTATTCTAGAATTTCAAAAAGATGTTTAAAAGGCTTTAAAATTGTTAGTATTTTTGGTCTCAGCAAGCTTAGAGTTTTACACTTACAGCAGAATTTAAATTAGTAATTTTATTTTTACCTGGCTCACTCAGATTTTATCCATTGTTGACGCCAAGATATATTTAGCATTTCGAATTAAGATAATTTTGCTCTTAATTTTATTGTTATTATAGCTTCATTGAACATCTAGGTCGATCAAAATAATTGTGAAAACCCAAAAAGAATAAGTTTTTGAGGTTCGAGTAAAAGTTGATAGTTTTTAGCCAATTGATCTTATGGAAATGTTGGTAGAAACACGATCGAGAAAATGACAAAATAACTCTATCAATTAAATTCATTTCTTATAATTTAATCCATGATAGTTCAATGTTATTGAAAAACTAAATAGGTCTTTTTAACAATCTTTAGATTCAAGATTTTAAATCAAAGTAAAATTTCTAATTTTCAAAGAACCTTAGTTACCTATATTGGATATAAACTAGTCTTTCTAGTTTTTTATTTTAATCAATAAAGAAAAAATTTAAATTTTATTATAGTTAATATGAGCTTAGTTTATCTGTAGAAAATAGTTGAAAGATGAGGACGAACATAGGTTTTTGTATCTAATACAAATTATCGTACTTTCTCCTACATTAGTATCTAAAAAATTAATAAAAGAGTTGCGTAGAGAGAAGTTTCTTTATATTTTAAAGTGCAAATGTTGAAATTAAAGAAATTTTTTGCACAGGCAACTTGCTTTAATTTGAGGAATCATGATCATTTTTTTTAATAGTAAAATGAGTTTAAGCTTTTTTTCTAAAAAAAGGAACTAAAATAAAGAAAATTCATTTTGAAAGCTTTTTGTAAAAAAATACAAATCTGTTAGAATAAATTTTCAATTATAAAAAACTAGCAATTATCTTCTATTTGTGATAGTCTTTGAATTAAAAACTTAAAAAAAAAACGAAATAAATAGTTTTTATTTCTTATAATTAAAAAAAAAATCAATTTTCTTCAAAATTAGGCTTAAATTATGGTGTCTTAAATCATCAATCGTTGTGTCAAGCATGTGAATTTTCAACACTAGAAGTACCAAGAATTTTTTCACGTTTTTTTTTAATTCAAAAATATTTTATAAAAAAACTATAACTAATAATTTTATAAAGTAATATCATTTTTTAAAGAAAATTTTAAAATCTACATGCATCAAAAAAGATATATTCATCTGAAAAATCTATTCAAAAGATACGAGGATTTAAAAATTTTTAAAAAAAAGTTGTTTTGTGCTTCTAGAGTTAATATATATTGTTAAGGAAGATGTTATAATTGTCAATAAATTTATGGGCTTTAAATTCATCAGGAGAGTAATGAAAATTAAAATTTAAATAAGTCTTTTCCTTCGCTTTAAGACTTGGAACAGATTAGAATTTCTAAACTAAAAAGGCTTTTAAACTCTAAAAAATTTTAAACTCTTTTCTAAGAAGAATTTTCATCTAAGATTTAAAAAAAAACAAAATTTAATTAATTGATTTAAATATTAAAATTTCATTTTTAAATTATTAAAAAATCAGATTTTATTTTCGAGCATCTTAAGCATGCAATGAGTCATTCTATTAGTTAGAATTAGAACAAATCGAATTCAGTAGAGTTTAATTTAGCTTTAAAAGTCTGGTTAACTATTTAATCAGACTGTATAGCGATTTAGACCTTAAATATTCTTACAATTTTTTAAAAGTAAATAAATTAAACTTTTAATTAGATTGGAAAAAATCAAATTTGCTTTAAAAATTTTGAATATTTTTCTTATTCTTTTTTTCTATTAGTAAGTATATATAAAATATTCTAAATCTAACAATATTTAAGTAAATATGTTTAATCCTAAAAATGTCTGGCTCAATAGAGCTACTCATACAACATGTGATTAAATAGAAGAAGCTAATCGAACTTTACATTTTTTATTTAATAGAAAATTTTAGAATTTGTTTGGTTTGTTTGAAAAAGAGCGAGAGCTAGGTTTAATAGGATATTCGAATTATTCACGTTTTTCTTTTCACTAGTTTAGCTTTTATAATGTCATCTCTTAATCCAAAAGCTAAATTTAACAATAGCAATTATAATAATCATAATTTAAAAATAAATGCAATTAATTATAATAATAATAATTCAAAAACAAAAATTGTAAAAAATACGAATTCCTCGCTTAATTCTTCTCCTACTAGCAATTTATCTGTATCGAATGGAAATAAATTATCATCTTCTCTATCAATTCAAAACGTAAGTCCAAATTTCAAACCTACAACTAGCAACGCTAGAACTAAAACGAAATCTGCAGCAAGCACTGCCCAAAAAAACTATTCCCAAGTTCGAACGAAC
Source organism: Brachionus koreanus (assembly GCA_016987375.1). Taxonomy (NCBI): domain Eukaryota; kingdom Metazoa; phylum Rotifera; class Eurotatoria; order Ploima; family Brachionidae; genus Brachionus; species Brachionus koreanus. The sequence goes on from PJRA01000077.1 coordinate 879,771, forward strand.
AAATCAGACAATATTTATCTGAGAAAACAATCCAAATTAAACTTTTTCTTAATGTTTAGTAATTTACCATTCAACAGTGCACTCCATCCCTTTAATAATTATATTCACAATAATCACTTTTATTTGAACACATTTCAGTCGTTGGTCCATTATGGCGATAATATTGGTGCTAAAGTTGTCAAGTGTCTAATAAACGAAAATTCCTATGAGACACAAAATCTCATCACGACCGATTATGACATATACCAAGGGCCTGCTCTGTGCATAACTTACGATGCAATACTCAAAGATGAGCATTGGGATGAGATATTTGTTAACAACGATGAGGACGGTTCGGTTCCTTCCCAAAACAAGCCGTCTCATACACCACGATCTAAACCCCTTCACAAACAAGGCATCAATAGCCAAGCAACTAAATTTATGTCTTTTTTTCATATTTCTGATTTTATAGCCATTCTAAGTGGCTTTAAAGTTGCGTTTGTCGATCCCTATGAGAGAATATCGACAGACGAACGATCTTATGTCGCCATATTCGATCTAAAAAATGACACTAATGACATTGAACAATTCGAAGATCAGTTCAAACCTCTGGAAAAAATATTCAATGTTCCATTGTTAAAAAGCAAATTTTACAATGGCACTATTATTCGATTGCCACTAAGAACTCAAAATAGTAGTTGCAGTGTATCAAACAAGCTTGTGTATGTTAAAGACATTCTTGTAAATGCCAAAGATTTCATGAAAGAAGCTCATTTACACATACTGTTCTCAAAAAATATATCAAATATACAATTTTGTAGAAGCAAAGATAATCAAAATATTGAAAAAGTAAATTTAAAAAAAATATAAAAAAACTTATTCAAAAAGTCAAAAATTTTAGTCATCTAAAATTAGTTTTAAAATAATGTTTTAATTTTAAAGCTTATTTAAATTTTAATCCTTATAGGCAAATTGAAATTTATGGTTAACAATTATGTTCAAAAATTAATTGTTAAAAAACTCTCTAAGCAATTTTTTTTCATTAATTTTTATTCAATGTTCAATCTATTTTTATATCTGTGAAATACTGCAAAAAATTTATGCTAATATTAATTATTTTTGTTTAAACATGGTCTGTTAAAATTAAATGGCATAGTGAATTTTGAAACAAAAAACAACCTAAACTTTAAAAAAAAAATTTGCAAAATAATATATGTATTAGAAAATTATCAGAATTAAAATGAAGAGTTTTTGCAAAGAAAAAATTTTGCCTGATATTATCTTTGTATCAGTTGTTAAATTTTGTATGATGAGATTTGGGCCTAAACAAAAAAGATTATTTTTTGTTTCAAAATTCCAAAAGTCAATTCCGGTTTTGTGAAATTTAGAATAATAGAACAAAAAAAATTTTTAAATTTTTTTTAAAGATCAAAAGCAAGTTTTTAAACTCTAGAAAGTCCGAGGGATTTTTAGACACCTCTTTAAAACATTGAAAATTAAATATTTTTGAATAGAAATAAAATTTTAAAAAATAGATTTTAAAAACAAAGTTTCTTGCTTTTAATTCTTAAGAAATTTTATTTATATTTTCAGAAAAATATTTGATTTTTCTACATAATTAAATTTGAATTTTTATTGAAATCTGTCGGGCTTTCTAGTCTTAAATGCAACATGGTGCAGCATTCGTCAGGAGAGTAAAACTGCAAATTTTACATTAGTGAATTTGGAAAAATTTGGCTTCAGTGCTCTTTGCATATCATATTGACTATTGATGCTACTTGAGACAACTTTGAATGTTGCATCAATATTGATAATGCAAGAAATTAGCGTTAAATTCTGTTCTATTTTTTTATTTTTAACCAAAACCCAAATGCCAACATTAAAATGTAAAAATATATCTAATTAGATTTTATATTTAAAAATTAATAGAAAAACTTAATTTTAATTATTTGGAAATTTAGTTCAATTTTTCTCTTATATATGAAATAACATGTCATATTAAAGAGAAAATTTTTATACTAAAAATATCAGTCCAAACCGCAAGCCCTGAACAATAATTAACAAAAAAACAATTTAATTCAGTTGAAAAATTAATCTATTCAAATACGATTTGAGCCTCAAAAGTGTACAGCTTGACAATAAAAGTTTTTTACTTTACTTAAACTCTTGAAACAGTTTACATCCATAGGAATAATCTTATTAATCTACTAATTTTTGACTTTTGAAAAATACTAATTAATTGAATAAAATAAATAAAATTTTTAAAATAATTTTTTAATTAATAGATATATAGCATAAATGTGGAAGACTCGTGCATGGAACAATTTAAACATAAATACAAAAAGATAAACGATGCTGTCCAAGAAGGAGAATTTCCACGCACTAGTACAATTATACTAACACTTAGGAAACAAATCGAAACCAAAATAGAAAAGACTGAATGGATTCTATCAATATTTGCAGACACAATGCGCTTGTTAAATTCAAATTATTTTCTAATGAAATTGGCAATTCCGATTTCGGAAAATTGTGACAAAGACCTTCGTTTTAGTCATAAATCTAATTTGATATCAAGCGACACAGGCTTCATCAAAACACTTTACTTGTCTAAGCCGATAATTTGCTACATTGAAGACAAAGAAGGAATTCTGATGTCACATTTTTGTCGCTTAAACATAAGCGATTCTCTCAAGTTATCTCACTTCAACGATGCCTATGCTCTGATGCTAAAAGATTTGACAAAAATAATTCGAAAAGATCCAACCCTATTGTGGTCCCTGATGCCTGATATGGGCAAAAATACTGAATTTTCCGAACTACTAGGAGAAATATGGCAAGAAATAGCCAAACATGAACTGTTTTACTCCTCTACTGAAGGATGGGGTTATGTAGCTATCGAGGACATGATTATCAATGATGTTGATGACAAATCTATTCTACAAGAAATATTGACAAAGATCTACTCTGAGACCAATTATCCAGTTGTGATCATGCCTCCACATGTTTTAAATGCGCTACAAAAATTTAGTCCCAAAGACAGTCTACAAATAATGAGCCCATCGCAAACAAGCGATATATTACATAATAATGTAATGCTGATTGAAACACTCAAGCCAAATCAAAAGATAGAGCTTTTAAGATACTTAATTAAAGAGCCTGTTGTTAATAATCAAAATTCTTGGCCGAGTGCAGCCGCAAGATATGTTTTAGATCTGCCTTTATTGTTACTTTCAAATCAAAAATTTGTCAAATTTCAACCTGCCAATAAGGCAAAATCGGTCTATTTGGTCGAAAAAGAATATTTAAAGCTATTCAATTTAAATGATCAATCAAACATGCAATATATAAATCCAGATCTGCCCAAGGACATATTGAACATATTCAAAAAATTTGAATTTCAACGTGAGTATAATTGATTATTGAATATTTTTATTTATTTTTTTCTCTGTGACCCGGTTCGTTTTATTTTAATGAAATAAATAATACAAAAAGTGCTCATAAACATACAGAAAAAATTTTTTTACTAAAAAATGCCATACTATTAAAATAAAACGAGAAAGGTAAAGAGGCTCATAAAAAAAAAAAAATTTTTTAAATTCAAGAACAACTTTTTCTTCAAAGAGAAATAAAGAAAGAAAAGAAAATAATTATTGTTGTTATTAGTATTAAATTAAGCAATTTCCATTTGAAATTTTGTTTTATATCTTTACCTTTTGTTGAATTAAGCTTCGTTGTTTTTTTTTAGACTTCGTTTCTTATTTGAAGAGAAAAAAAAAGGTTCACCTAGCAATAAGTTTTATTGAATTTCTTTGTATTTTAGGTTCTTCTGTTAGTATGCCTTTTCTCCTTCCAAAATTAAGTCTCCTCTATTAATTTTTTTTAATTCTGAATAAACATTTTCCACCAACTCGTCAGAAATTAACAACCTAATTAGTTTAATATATATGATTAAGATAAGCTTTTAGTGTAGGATTTTGCATACGATAAATATAGAAAATAAATTCTTCTAATTAACTTTGATATGATAGCAATTATTCTTTAAAAATCACTTGTGTATAAAAGGATAGAGTAATTAATCGAGATTTTGAGAGAAACTCAATCATCCGAATTTAGATTTATGCTAGTTTCACGCAGAAAGTAAGTTTGAAATTTAAATGCTTTGTTTCGCAGTTTAAAATAAAAATATGCATTTCTAAATTTGTTCAATATTCACTCGTTTATTTCTCAAGTTATATCTTGATTTTCTTTTTTTGATTAATGCAGAATATATTTTTTTAACTAAGAGACACAAAAAAATCAAGTTTGCTAACCTCTAAAATGCCAAAAAAAATAATAAGCTTGATGATAAATATTAAGGTTGTCTAAAAATTAAAGCTACAAAAACAAGATACTTAGCAAAGTTAAATTGGGTTTAAAAATTGACAATCGACCATTATGTCGAAATTTTAATACTTAAGCAGCTCTAAACATAGATAAGTTATATAACTAGCTAGCATACAATTCAATTAGTTTTCTTCTAAGCAAATAGAAAAAAAATGAGAAGACAATATTTGTCTCGATAGGAGTTTTTATTTTCTAATAAAAATAAAAACGTAAATTTATTTTAAAATAAAAACGAAAAAACTCAGCATTTTTGTTAAATTTCAAGTGCCTTAATTTACGTAATAATATTCATATTTTAATTTAGGTTAAAAAAAAGTATTCTAAAAAATTTTATTCAAGTTTAATCAATCAATTTTTTAATTAAAATAGAAATAAAAAAATAAAAATAAACACTAGAGGTTTCCGATCACTTTTAGAGCTTAGCAATTATAATTTGATTAATAGTCGTGAATTTAATCGATAAGAATCATGTTACTAATTTACCTCAGCTCATTTATTCGCGCTCTTGATCAGCATTTAACTGACTTGAACAAATGAAAATTTGTTCTAAAGCTTAGATTTTAATCTAGCAAAAATAATTATAATTTTTTTCTACTTTTCTCTCAAAGGGAGCCAATGCTCACCACTGTTTTTCACATAAATAAATAAATAAAAAATTTAAAAAAAGTCTAAATATTTTTTTTATCAATAAAAAAAGGTTTAACTCAACTTCAAATGATATCTGACTCTGAGTTAAGCGAGCTGATCAGCGTGCCTAAAGAATGGCGATGTGGCGAAGAAAAAATTCAATGGCCACGCAGCAATGACAAGTATAACATAGTGTGGCTGGAAACTTTATGGAAATATTTGAATGAAAATTTTCCAAATAATCTTTCGATTGTGGAAAACATGAACATTATATTCACAAATCAGGCTCATTTAAGCCAACTTAGTCTTTACAAGCTATCCAACAACTCTAATTTAGTCTTTACACCTGGTTATGTAAGCTCAGACGATTCGATTAACATTGAGCTTTATGATAATTTGGTGCGCATAATGAAAAAATTAAACTTTCAATGTATTGACTCATTGCCGGACATAGTGCTTTCTCATCCTTTGTTTTTCAACTATGTGCCTAATTTAAGAAAGACAAGACTCGGTCTTTTGCAAGCGTTCAAAAACAAATATCGACATGCATCTACTATTAAAATAATACAAGATTTCAATGCGCTACTAAACGAATTGGACATAAAATTGATACAAAAATATCTTTCTAAAATAGAATTGAGCTATTCGAATTCAAATCTTGATTCGAATCAACGCGAATTGCTCGAGTTTGTTAAATTTTTGCCCATGTTCGAAAACTCGGCTATCGAATGCATGGATAAATTTATACCTATCAAAGAGTGCTTATATGTCTACTACGACACACAAATTCGTCTACCATTTGAACTTCCCGGAGTCGAGTCATTCATTTTTGTTGACTCGTTGGACACTAAAACTTTAATTCAAGACAAGCTTGGTCTAAACATATGCAAAGAGTTTACACTTATACTACAAGAAATAATCAATTATCTTCACGACCGAGAGCGTAATTCGCTTAACTCGATAAAAATTCATCTCCTAGGCAAATGGCTTCTATTGAACTGTTCAACTTATGTTCTAGGCTCAAACGATCTAAACGAATCCATTCGAGCTACTAAATTGTTTTTGAATCAAAATCAAGAGCTTTGTTCACCAAGTCAATTTATAAATCCTGGAAAGAACGAAAAATACTTGCCCATTTTGGATGCAAAAATTTTGCCCTCTCAAGACATATTACAAGACGACAAGTGCATCAATGTTCTCAAAGAGCTCAAGATGCGCTCCTATACCGAGCTAAAAATTGACGAAATCATAGATCTATATGAACAATCGATTAAGTCCATGAACGAGACAAATAGACGTTTGTTGGCCGAATTAATTATTGAAATTCTAATAAATCGTTACGAACAAAATGAATCGTTGCTAGTCGAGTATTCGCCAAGTAAGGCGGTCAATTTACGCCACTATTTAACGTCTGTTAATTGGATTCCGTTGAAAAAAGACCGGCCACAGTCGTATCCTCAGTCGTTGACATGGAAAGGCGCTGATCCAGCAATGAACAACCGATTTTCGTCACCCAAAGACTGTGTCGACCAGTCGTACTCGTACTGCGTCGGCTCTGTTAACTGCATTTCCGACATAGACATACCCAATCAGCTAAAAGACTTTCTAGACTTGAAAAAAGTCTATTTAGATCAAGTAGTTCGACATTTGAAAATAACCACTAAATGCTTCGAGTCGTCGGCACTAAAAATCGAATGGTACGACTATTTGACAGTGGCCAAAAAATGCTACGAGTTTATGAGCGTTCACGAGCCGGCCAACATTAACCGCGAGCTAAAAGCAAACGATTTGACTGAATGGGTCTGGACAGGATCCGGATTTTCCTCAATTTGGTCAGTTTATCTTTTGAATGACAAAGATCACCCGCTGAGCTCTCATTTGGACACACTGCCCTACGAGTTGTATCCATATTTGGCTTTTTTTGAAACACTCGGCATGAAAAAAACTCCCGATGCCAAACAATTGGAATCGATTATTCTAAAATGTGTCAAAAATACTCACAAGTTGATCAATAGTGCCAAGCTTATGTCAAAAGATCAAATTTTAGAGAATGCAGCCAAAAACTATCCGCTCATAAACTACATTAAGCTAAACTATCCGAATGAAGCAAAATTGATCAACAATATTAAAGACTATGAAGAATCACTGATAAGTTTGAGCTCTTCTATTAATCCATTCGTTAGTCAACCAGTTAGTGCATCAACGATGAACTCAATAAACGAAGTTTCCACTGATTTAATTTACTTATACTTGCCAGATGTGTACAAATCTGTTGATATCAAAGACAATTTGATCAATTCAGTAATGAGCTTAATTAAGACAAAACATTTTAAACTGTTGGATGAAGAAGCCTACTTGATCAAAAAATCACAACATTGTACCAATTTGTACGACCATTATCGCGTCTACAATGAAATAATTCTTCCAAATTTGAATAATTTGTCCAAAAATGTCAAGGACTCAGTTGTTTTGTTCGCTTTGGATCATGCTGATACAAAAATGCTCGAAATATTAAAAGATCATCCATGCATACCAGTCAGTCCGTATGGCAGACGCATCAAAAAGCCGAATAAATTAATTCATCCAAATGGAAAATTGGCTCCGTTGTATGCTGAATCGGACGAAAGATTTCCCTTTGGTTCCGAACAAGCCTATATCAGAGAGGACAGACTACAGATATTGAAAATCTTAGGTATGAAGTGTGATCAGCTCACTTGGAATGAACTCATTGAACGAGCTGAGTCGGTATCAAAAATAAGAGAGTATGATCAAGCAGTTGAGAGGTCAATAGCTATTTTAAATATACTTAACGAAATGCTCATTAGTCAAGAGGAAATTTTGAGAAGAAGTAAGTTATTTTATTAATTTAAAAAATTTATCTCTTATTTTTCAATCAAGAAATTTTTCTATATTATTCAAATTTTGTATGCACAAATTTTCAAATTGAAAGAAATTGAAAGAAAAAGTTTTTTTTTTCTAAATTTTAATTAGAAAATAAGATTGAATTAAATTTTTGATTGAATTTTATATTTTCAACTTGAATGTTGTTCAAAATTTGTTTGTTTTATTATCTTTATTCTCACAAAGTTAAACTATGACTTGGAAACCTTTGAAAATAATAGTATTTAAATGAATTCAATCGAATTTAAATGCGCATTTAGGAACAATGATTTACTTAAAATTAATTCGATTCAGGTTAAACAGAAGCATTCTGTTTTATGATTTATAAAAAAAACAGAAAATGATTGATAGAAATCTTTAAAAATCGAGTATAGTTCTATACTTAATCATATTTTTATTATTATTTTATCATTATTTAAACGATAATAAAGCTAAATTAATAATTTAAACTAGAATTTAATTTTAAGACAATTATTTATGTATTAATTTTGTTCTTATAAAGAGAGTAATAATTTTAAAACATGCCAAATTAAATATTCCGAGTTATATAGATTCAATTTTCAAATGATTAAGTTTTGTTGCTTCATTCAAAATCTTCAGCTAATTTTTGTTTTTACTTGTTGAATAAGATTGTGTGATCAACTGGTTTTATTTACCTGACTTGCTTTTTAAAATAAATTTTGTGATAAAAAAATATTCCAACTCGATCTGAAATATTTTTTGGTTGTGTTTTTGATCAAGAATAATGTTCATGTAAAATAGGAATATTTTAGTCTGTACTGATGTGCCAATATTTTGACCAGATCAAACATTTTTGTATACTAATAAGTTTTTTAGGATAAATAAATTTACATAAAACATACTTAAAATTTAATTAATATATCGAAAAATTCTTCTTTTAAATAAAAATACCAAAATTTAAATCTAATTGACTGAATTAGTCGGAATGCTATCAATAAAATAATTATTATTCCTTCATTTTTAATCGAAAACTGGTTAAAATTTTTAAATGTGTTGAATTGAGATTTGATGTAAATTAAAAATAATTGTGACATTTAACTAAGACTTAAATAGATCACTCTAAAAAAATCCTGATAAATTACTTAATAATAATAATACTTTTTGATTTAATTAATTATTAGAAAAAATAATCAATTCTAAATAGATTACCGTATTCCCTTGCAGATAAGTGGGCCCTAAATTGTCTCTTTATTGAAAAATTTAGGACTCTTGGTTCAAATATGATATGTATTGAGATCTTAGATTGGCCATCACGAAAATGCAGCGATGAAATGAGGTTTTTATGAGGGAATACGGCAAAAATTTCTTTGGAGTCTAAGAATGGATTTTTGAATTTTCAGCTTTGTTATTTGTCTTAGATCAAAATTTTAACCAGTAATGATATTAGAAGCACATTAAAGCCTTATTAGGGTTGCCTTAATTTTTTCTTTATTTTATTCGCACTAGAAAAGCAAAAAGAAAAACTGAATATTAATATTGTGTTGGTTTCACTTTTTTTTTTACCTAAAATAATTTTTTTTTAATCAATCAAATCAATAATCAAATTCAATCTTATTGATATTTTAATTTTTGTCTTTTTTCAACAACTGTTATGTTTCCGAAATAACAAGATTTTTCGCTCCTTTTTTTAAAAGCACTAAAAACATGAGAATCAATTAAGTTGATAATTTATTTCGTCTGGTGCTTCTAGTATTTAAAATTTATATTTTTATTAAATTTTTTTCTAATATTTTAGCTAATCAAACTGAAAGCCAAGAATTAAAAGAAATAGCTGAAACTTTAAAAGAAATTAGTTTTATACCCGTAAAACAAAAGCCATATCAAAAGTTAAATGTCTACTGGTTTGGCGATAGATTCAAGTATCGATTTGCAAAGCCCAAAGAGTTGCTATCAGCTCAGTACGAACTAATCTCATCAAGTATAGTTTCCATACCATTAAATGAGTATAAAAAGAAAGAAAATTTGATTACAAAATCAGTTGAAAAATTTTTATCTATTGATGACTGGGAAACCAAGCTTACATTCAAAGATGTACTCAAGCACTTGGAAGAATTGTCAAAATCAAATTTATCGGATCTGGATGATGCAAAAGAAGTCAAACTCCTAAACGACATGGTCTATCAAGTTTATGAATACATTCAATCTGAATGTCTTAAAACACCTCAATTGCATGAATACATTCGCTTATTTTTCCATGACAAAAAACTTATACTTATAAATGACGATTTTGTTTTAGTATCGCAAGTTATTCTTTCTCTAAATTTCAATCTAAAGCCTATTTATTACCAATTGCCGCAGCAGTATCAACGTTCATTCAAATACTTGTTTAGTCAAGTTTTGCCCATAAAGCCAGATCTTGACTTGAACGATTTGCTGCTTATAGTCGATGTAGTCAAGCGCAAGTACAAAGACTTGCCAATTACAAACAAAGAAGATTTTAATCTAATACTAAACGTATACTCGCTGATAATCGATCACGGCTACAAGTCCATAAACAATTTGTATTTGCCCAACATAAATTCTGTCCTTTTGCCCGGTAGGCTCTTAAGCGTAAGCTCTATTGAGAACAAGACAGAAAATATGTCCGATTATGTACATCCGTCAGTCGATCGCAGAGTCTGCCTTGTCGCTGGATGCAAATTTACCGATTCAAATTTGGCTCTAGTGGCCGAACAGCGCGTTTTTCCGAGGGGCTTCGGCAACAAACGTCTCGAAGGTATACTAACTCGTTTGGACGACGAACGCATTGATGTTAACCTAATGTCATCGTTGGACGAAGGAAATCCCTTAGTTGTCCTCGAATATTTGCTCGAGTGCAACCGAGTTCATTCGCTGAGCCAATTTTTGAGTGATGACGACATTTTTGTCTTATTGAAATACTTCAACGACTTTTTGGCTCGCAATTATCAGCAATCTCAATTCACTCGTCTTAAAGAGCTAAAAATCTATCGTCCTCTATGGAGCGAAAAATACATAAGTTTGCATGTTTATTCGCCATCGACTACTTCAATCTATCTGATAAACGAAGAGCTATTCAGCCTAATCAAACGATCGCTGTTTAAACAACAGCAAACATTCAACGAAACAAACATTATTTTGATAAAGAGGAACGAACTTCTAAAGCTCTACGCTCATTTGGGTCTGAACAATTTGAACGATGTAGAAAACTATCTTAACATTTGTTTACCTCTATTTCCGCAAATAGATGCCAAAACTCAGAACAATTTTCTCAAATATCTGTATGAAGAAATACTGGAAAAAATTTACTCACACGAAAAAGAAAAATGCTTGAAAATACTCCGCGAACGTTTGTTTATACAAACACGTTCAGGCGAACACAAACTAATAACAGACCTGTACGATCTTAAGTCCGAGTGTTTGACCAACATTTTGAATGAGTCCTATTTTCCGGACGAAGTGTTCGACTCGCCATTGTGCATACGCTTCTTAAAAGAGGCCGGTCTGCGTACCTATCTGCCGTCGGAGTTGTGTAAACGATGCATGAATGACATTGAGCAAAAAGTGACCGAATCGGGCTGGTCCGACGAACTGCGACTAAAATCAAAGTACATTTATCAACATTTGATTGAAAATTGGCAACGATTCGACGACTCAGTGCTGCAGCAGCGCTTCCTCGAGCCATATGCTCCGCACACAAAATTCATCAGTCTCAAAAAACCCTTCGAATATGATCAATTTAAAAACAGTTGTCTTAAATTATCCGACGCCGAATTGCACTCATACGAAATGCTTGTATGGAGCTCGAGTTTCATATTGCCAAAGTTTGTCGACACAAACACCTTGGACATAAACACAATCGAATTTCTAAAGCTAAATAAAAAGCCATGCTTTGCCCTAGTCAATGTACATTTAAACAATATTTGTGCCGAAAGTGAATCGATAGACGAAAAGTGCCTAATTGAAGCGTTGTGCCACATTTACAAATATTTAAATGAAATGAATTTGACCGAGGCCGACAAGGACATACTCAAACAATTGGAAGACAAGGAAATTGTGTGGAGCTCAACCACCCGTAAGTTCGTAAGTCCGAATAAGTTGTGCGTCAATTTGGAGCCTAGTGACGAGTGTCCGCCATTTTTGTACTCGTTAAGCAGCGATTTGCACGACTATAAAAATTTGTTTATTCGCCTAGGTGCCAAAGACAAGCCGTATGCGATGCTGTACGGCGACATTTTGAGAAAAATGGCCAAAGTATGCGCTAGCGACTACTTGAATTCGAACGAGCTGTGCAAAGCGCTCAAGGCAATGGAGGGATTTTTCAAATATTTGAAACAAAATGCCGACACAATAAGCCCGCAGTTCAAGCTGCCCGGTCTTTACTTTGTCACCACCGAGCTAAAGCTGGAGAAATCCTCAAATTGTGTCATTGTGGACAGTAGAGACAGCCTGGACGATCTGGCTAAGCTTACTCATGACAAATTTGTGTTCAATCCGGGCGAGAGATGCTTCAAAATGTCGACTAGCGAAATAAAGCCGCTTATTGACAAAATATTCATATCACAGAGGCCGACTTTGTTCACACAAAAATACGAGTCAACCTATGACTACACATTGCCCGACGATCCGGACTCGCAGCGACAAAATTTGCTCACCTCTCTCGAGCGAAAATATCAGCAAATATTCACCAGTCGTCAATTGCATCGTTGTTTGGCTCGATGCATTTCAAACGAGGAGGCGCGTCGTACATCGCCCAAGCATTTGGCTATCGACGAAGTCGAAAAAGTAATCCGCGATCGTTTGAGCTCAATTAAAGTAACATGTGTCGAGTACTTGGAAACCTCTTTGTCGTATAGAAAATTGTCCAATCAGCAAAAAATTGAGCAAACTGTCGAAGAAAAAGCATGCTATTTGACCAGCGAAAATCATCAATTTTCAACACTTTACGTGTCCAAAAAGCACATCGAACAAGCCTATTTTTCTCTATGCCTTGCTCGCAGTCTTCAGCCATTGCTAATCGATTTGCACTTTGACTATTCGATATTTACATCGCTAATCGCCACTAGTGTAAGTCTAATGAATCGCCTATTGCAGTTGGTCAATGTGGCAACCGAAGAGAACATTTTGTCAGTGATTAAACTTCAATATGTGCCCTCTAGCGGCAAGTTGTACGGCGACGATGTTCAACTGCTGGCTCCGTACGATCCCAAGCTTCACTCGGTGCTCATTGGCGACCTATGCGTATTTCAAAACGAACAAGGCGCATATTTGTACTGTCAAATAGTGAAAATTCTCGACCAGGACTTTATGGTCCTGGTGTCCGACGAGCCGACTCAAACGCTCAATGTGAACAAAAAAGATTTGTTTGTGCTGGAAAATTGGCACCGAATTTACGATGCTATGCAAGCAAAGCCTCCGGACGAGCGCGAATCGTTCAAGTATTCGGACAATTTTAGCAATGACAGCAAATCGAAACAGAACAATCAACAGTCGTCGAACAATTCGAATGATTCGAATTTTGACGAATCGAGCAATGCGTCCGACACCTCCGATGTCAAATCGGAGACATCGTCAAATTATGACGGAAGTTCGGAGAACATACCCAACGCTTTCGAATTGGAACAAGCCAAAAATGAAGTTAACAATGAGCTGCGTCTATTGTGGTCGTTAGAAGAGAATGAACGTAAAAAGAAAATAAATCGTTTATTGCTTAAATGGCATCCGGATAAAAATACCGGCAAGGAAAAATTTGCCAGCGAAGTATTTAAGCATTTAAAAAAACAGATTGAATTGTATAAAAACGATCCGTTTTTGGCCGGATTCAATTATCGTTCATCGTATTCGTCGTACACACCGGGATTCTCATCTGGCGGGTACAGTTCGTCGACAACTGGTGACGATTACAGATCAAGACACTACAATTCGTTTGAGAATTTGAATCGAAAAGGAAGTCCCGGTGCAAGTGCAGGTCACTCGCCTCATTCGAGTCCGAGTCGTGACGGCGCATCGGCCGGCACTGGCTTTGACTATGATGCTAAGGGACCTGGTCCTAGCAATTTGGGACGAGCTGGCAGCTTTAGACAAGAGTGGGAGAGACGCAGACAACAAAAAAGACAAACTGGAACCGGAACTGACTCGAGTAATTATTTTTTGTTTTTTTATTAAATAGAATTTTTATATTTTTATGCTAAATAAATTATTTTATTTCCTGCAGACTCAACAGAAAATGGTTTGTTAAGTTTTTTTCAATTGAGATTTTGTTCGATTTAGAGCTCGTTTATGATGAGTCGTTTTTTTTTTGTTTTTGTTCGAGTTGTATTTGAGGAAAAAAAATTTTAACTTAAGAAAAAAAGGTGCTTAATCGAATATATGAAATTAATTTTGAATTGGACTTCAAAAAATTCTTTTATCACTTTTTTTAAGACTTTTTTTTTTCATCTCCCAGTAGCTAGTTCCTAACTGAATTCCAATTCAATTAGGGTTAAATACAGAATTTTTCTCAAAGGTGTCAAGTCAAAGACTTTAAATTTCTATTAAATGTTAGTTTGAAATGAAAAATGTTGAATTGAAAAGAAAATTTATTTTTTAATTAAAATATTTTTCGGCATTTTAAATAACTGAACTAGAAAAAACAAAAATTTAAATTTTTTTCTTTTTGTCGAAAATAGAACTGATCAAAATGTTAAAATTTTTATAACTTTTTCTTTGAAATCAAAAGCAAGCTATGTAATATGCAACATGGTTCAACATTCTCAGTTGAATTTTTAAGATCATTCTGATAAAATTCTACAAATTTAGCTAAATTTAAATTTGGACAAATTTTGATTTTGCAGAGATTTTAAAGATCAATGGTATTGATGTAACTGTGAATTCTATGTTGCAGTTACAAAATTAGTAAAAAACTTTAAAAAAAAGTTATAAGCTTTTTAGCATTAATTTTTGTTCTATTTTTTTCAGTGTTGGTTATCGGCAGTGACAGCCATTGGCAGCTTTGATGGCCGTGTACAGAAATAAAAATCTAAAAATTTTCAAAAATATAAATTAGATAAATAAATTAATTGAGAATGAAAAAAAATTTAAACTTAGAAATAAAAAGTTTTTTACCCAGCAACCATCAAAGACGGCAAAAACCAATTTTTGCACTGACGGCATCTAACAATCATTTTTTTCATTTTTTACCAATTTTTGTTTTCACTTGCACCATGATACCGGCTTTTTATTTGCAAAGTTAATTTTTGACCGAAACAACAAAAGCTACTTCAATATTAAATTATAGGATTATTTTAGTCCAAAAATTCACAGTGCCATATTTTAAATTTGATTAATAATTTTTAAAAAGTGAAATGCAAATTAAATTTAAAAATTTGACTTGAAAACATAATAAAAGTCGATTTGATTCTAATTAAAAGTTTGGAAAAAATTTTTAAATCAGACAGATATTCAGGTTAAAAGTTCTTAAGCTCTTATTTAGTTATTAAATTCATTTTAGTTACGTATTTGGCTTATTGTACATAAATTTTAAGCTTCAAATTGACTTTTTTTGTGCAAAAAAAATCAAAATGAAAAAAAAAATCCTTTATTCAATTTTATTTCTTATAAAATTCTTTCTAGAGATTTTTTTCTAACTTTTTTTTTTCACAACTATTTGATAAATTTAATGATAGTTAAAACAAAAAAGAAAATCGCCTAATTAAGATGCAAATATTTTTACAATTTTTTTGTGTTCTTCTGAAATTTATTTAAGTCAATAAAATTCCCTGGCAATCAAAGAAAAATTAATCTATTTCATTATTATTAATATTATCTCCACTGCATAGATATTACAAAAAATCATTTTTACTAAATAGGAAAAAATAAAAAGAAGTTACCTTCTCTAAAGATATTTATTTAAAATTTAACTTTAAATTGAAATTAGTTAAAATTTTAAAATAATTATAATGCATAAACTGGTAATTTAATAATTGTCACTTTTGTGTTTCTAAAACTAACTAAAGTTCCTCTAAATTTATTTATTTAATTAAAGTTTAAGTCCTATGGACAAATTGAGATAAGAATATTGGACAGTTAAATATCCATTTTACAATTAAGTAAAAAATTCAGTTTGTTTTATAAAAAAAAATGATTAAGATTATTCAATATACAATATTCTATTAAATAAAAATAGTATTTTATCGAGTCGGTTAGTCAAGAGTTGCTACGTTGATTCATACATAAATAAATCATATCAATTGAAAAATTTACTAATATGTTATTTCATTTTAGTAAATTAAAATCAAACAACATCAAGAAATTAATTTTATTAATTTTAAATCACTTATAATCATTAATTTGCTTTTATTTATCACTAAAAAAATTTTGAAACGAATCAATACAACTCGATTTTAAATGCATTTACACACTAAATTAATTTTGACTGAATTAATTTTTTTTTTTACTAATTTGATAGATCGAAGATATAGATCATTTTCAAGAGATTATTATATGGGTAATTGTTTTACTCCGTGTTTGTTAGAGTGGCTTTTTAAATTCTTCCCTCTTAATTCAAATCATTTTAATTTGATTTAATAAATAATTTTTTTTTCAAAGGAGATCGAAGCAGTCCGTCGTCGGCAAGACGCCGCGGAACTGATTTCACACAAATGGATGCAAGTCTCTGGTTTACTCAAGCAAAAGCAGATCTTGAATCGGCAAATAACGACATGCACCCGCTGACTGGCAAGCCAGCATACGAATGGGTCTGTTACAAGTGTTATCGAGCAGTTGAGAAAGCGTTGCGTGCATATCACTATTTTAAGGGAAACGGTAAGCTGCCTGCTAGTGATATTCACGGTCTACTGCTTGGAGTTGATACAAATATTAGAGACATAGCGTTTAGGTTTTGTAATTTTATTGGCAACGAGGCTAATTCTATGCAATATCCTGGAATCGCAAGATTCGGAAAAACACCAAATGAAGTCTTCCCATTGAGTAAGTTAAATGCTTGTTAATATCAATTTAAAGTTAAATTTAATCTCAATAATTTTAAGCTAAAGCCGAGCAAGCTTTGGAATATGGCAAAGAATTGTTAAAGCTAGTTGAAGATATTATTTATGCAAGTTAAGTGTAGAGTTTAGAAGTCTCTAAGAGAAGAAATTGTTTGCTAAAAATTGTAAAATTTTCAAAATTTCATAAAATATTGTTTGAATTGATTATATATTTTTTTTTCATTCAATTGACAATTATTAATTTATATTCTATGCTAAATAAAAGTAATTCTCTTTGAAAATTTGTTTTTTATTATGAACTATCAATTGTTAAAATTTAACAAATAATATTAACTTAAATACTGAATAAATTATTTATAAAGAATTTTTTTTCACTTAAAATATTTAAATCTTATTAATAAAAAATCAATGATTTGAAAAGTAAAAAATATATAAAGAAATACACCTGATAAAGAGTCAAAAAATTAGCCATGAAGTATTTACGCAGAAATTAAAATTTCAGTAGCAATTATTTATCAGAAGTTTAATAAACTTTTAATTTATATTTTTTGTTTTCCAGAAAATAGAATTTAAAATTTAGCATAATTTGAATTTTGACAAGTTTGGCTGAAGTGCATTTTGCAGTGACTTTGAACATCATAGTAGACTAAAACAATTGATGCAATTGTTCTATGTTGTAATAATTTGCATTTATGGCATTTGCTTTTGATCTTTAAATTAAAAGTTTAAAGAATTTTTAATAATGATTATTAATTGATAATTAATGTGTAGCGACAAGTTGGATCCGAATGCCAACTTTCGGTTTACTCATTGTGGCTGTGGTGTCACCAAATAAGTAAACTTTTATTTGCTAAATGATGATATGCTACTACTTATATAATGAAAATGTTAAAGAGGAGAAAAACAAATATCTAATAGTTTGAGACTCGTTTCTAAGCTTAGTTTTCTTTTTCGATTTTTATTTTATTTACTTTACCAAAGCATAGAACGGCCGTTTTCCAAATAATTTTCCATTTAGATTTAAATAAAGAATTATTTAACTTATAAAACTCTTCCTGGACTTACTGAACACAATAATATTCATTGAGTAATTGTATATTGAAGTATTTATTGCAAAAACATATTATGAAAGTTGACATTTAATGTTATAATTTATTTTTTATGTCTGCAAATTCAAAAAAATTCTAAATGCAAAAATATGCACAATACCTGGCTATAGTTTTACATTTTATGCCTTACATGAAAATATTTCTTTGCATTAATTTTTTCAATTAAAAATTTCTTGTGTAAAATAAGTTTTTATCCGGATATTAGGTACCAACAAGGTTGTTTACCATGTTAAGATAAGCCAATAAATTTTCAAACAAAAAAAAATTATTTTTGAAGATATGCTCTTTTCCAGGAAAAAATGCCTCAAACAGAATTTTAAGAAATAAAATCTCTTTTTTGATAGCTTCTGCAAACAAGACGTAATATGATCAATAAATCTATTTAGCTCAAATAAGTGAAAATTATCCTATGTTAATTTAATTCAAATAACTTAATATTTTTAATCATAAACTAATTTCACAATCAAATTCGTTTAAAAATTTTAATTTCAATTTTAATTAAGTTTCTATCTTTTATTTAAATGTCAAGCTCTAAAATTTCTATAAAGTCTTTCGATTATTCTGAAATAATCAAAGATTTTTTATTTATCGGAAGTCATCAATCATCTAGACATTTAGAGGGGTTAAATGCATTAGGAATTACTCATATTCTTGTTTTATCAGGAAAATGTCAATATCCATCCGAATTTATTTATGGCATTTTTCATTTAAAAGATGGCTTAGTATCGGAAGAAATAGATGAAAAATTTCTAAAAATATCTCAATTTATTGAAGAAGCTCGGCAAAATTCAATCAATCGGATTTTTGTACATTGCAGCGCTGGTCTCAGTCGTTCACCATACATTGTAATCAAATATTTAATCAAACATTTTGGCTTAAATCTTAATTCTGCATTTGAATTAGTTAAAAAGTCAAGACCTCAAATCCGTATGCATGAATGCTATTGTAGTGATTTAATTAAAGTGGATACAGCAAATACATGTTCATTGGAAAAAATTTCAAATAGGAAAATGAACTTTAAATAAACTATTGAAGATTTTTCTCAATCTTCATTATTTTCTCTTAAGTTAATAAAATATTTTTTAGATGTTTTATTTGTAAAAAAATTAGATCATTCAAATTTAATTTTGTTTATTTAAAACTTTTAGCAAAGAGTTTCTAAAAAAAGGCTAAGGGGATATTTTCTAAGAAATTTTTTCCCTTCTCTTTCTAGGATCTAGATTGGTAGCCATATCAATCGCATTATCTAATTTAGTTAAAATATAAAATATAAAATTAATGATCTGATCTTTAAAATTTTATTTTTTAAAATTTTATTATAAAAAGTAAAAATCTGAAAAATACAAAGTGAATATTTGATAAATTTATACAGTAAAGTTAAGTAACTTCTAGATCGTTTTTTCTTATTCAATATACATTATCAAAAAATTATTTTAAAAGAATTCAAAAAAAATTTATTTTTATAAATCGTGTCTTTAAAATTTTCAATTAATTTATATTTTTTTAATTGTTTAAAAAAAATTTAAATGCTATTATTTTTGTATTCATATTGGTAAAAAAAAACCCTGCCTTGATTAGACAATTTATAACAGATATGGGACAAGAAAACTAAAAAAAATCTTGAAAACGATCTAGGAATTTATATTCAAAATGATTCAAAATAGCGAAACCACTTGTGGAAATCGTATTTTGGGTATGATAGTTAATAAAAAGTTCAAGAAGTTGAACATAGACTAATTAAGAATGCTTTACACAGCACTAGTAAGACCTCATTTAGATTTTGCCATAAGTTCATGGTGTCAATTTCTTGAAAAAGATATTTCAGTAATCGAGAAGATACAAAGAAGAGCAACCAAGATTATTCCTTAACATTGGACATATGATTTAACTTAACCGAATTAGGCGCTTGGGTGGTGATTTAATTTAATCATTTATAATAATTAATGCACATGAAATTATTAATTCTGAGAATGGTCTAAATTTTTCTTGTAATTTCTTCTAATTCCCTAAATTATTTAATAAATAATTTAGTCTTTTTTAGATTTCTCGAGGCACTTGATCGCGTTTCGCATAAGCTACTAAAGATCAAGTTAAAGAGCTATGGATTTACCGGTAAGCTTTTGGTGTGGCTAAAAATATTTCTCCAAGATAGGAAACAGAGAGTAGTAATAGGTCAGTATGAATCTGATTGGGTTGATGTGCTAAGTGAGGT
>PJRA01000077.1:900663-913164 GCA_016987375.1 Brachionus koreanus
CGGTTGTCACAGCTAGTTCGATAAACCAGTTCAAAAACAGACTGGACAATATCGGTAGAAATAAAAAAATGAAAAGTCTACTATAGCGGGATTACTATAACGGTCAAGTTTAGTTAAACTAAACTTGGCCGTAGAATATTAACTATTATTATTATTATTCTGTCTGTTCCTGACAGAAGTACAATTTGAGGAGACATATTAAATGTGTTGCTAGGAAAGAAGTAAAAAACTGCATGCAACGATAACAGTCAAATTTACTACCATAGCTTCAAGGAAGCTTTAGGCATTAATAGTAGATTTGAGAAATATTAATTTTAAAATAAATAAATACAGCTATTAGCTATAATCAAAACTTTATTTTAAAAAAATCTCGATTTTATATATTTTAATATTGAATCAAGAAAAATTTAGCTTATTTCATAAAAAGAGGCCTAAAAATTTAAATTTCACAAAATATTTTGAATTTAATATTTTAAAAATTAATATAAATTTTTTTATAATTCATTATGAAAGAAACTATAAGCCAAACAACAACCCAATAAAAAGAATTAGACAAAAGCAAAAAGTGAGAACTCCCAAAATAAAAATTAGGAAAATAGTTTCCAAAAACGATATGACCAATATAGACCACTATTGAATTTCTGCCCATATACAAAAAAGGAGCACCTGAATACCAATCGAGCATATCGATAAAAATAAATAATATACTCAAACCTAAAAGTCCTCCTGATGCCATTACAAAAATAAAACTTAATGACCATAAATTCTTATTTATTGGAATCCATCCATCATTTATACTAAACTTGCACAATATTAAACCTAGTAATCCAAATAAAACTGCAAAAAAAATAAATCTTGCAATCATTTTTATTTTTTCCTCATAGTGCAAAATGATATGTCCAGTCATGACACCAAAATAAGTAAGCACGCAGCTAGTCAAGCATCCAAGTAAGCCCTCGGGGTCGTAAGGTACTGTATTTTTGTAAACAAATTTACATGTCGGGTCTTGATACATGTGCTTTGGGCCTAAAATTTTACGATCTATGAATCCTGCGGCTCCTCCTGTACAATCAAAATGCGAACCATTTTCGTGTAGTCCACCAGGTCCTAAATAACCAGTTTGACAATTGTCTAATGGCAAAAAAAAACTGACAAAAAGCCACAAAATAGCCAAGAATGAAATAACCAACCATTGAATCCAATAACTAAATATTTCGATAAATTTTTTTTGGTTATTATATAAAGTTGTAATGTATTGGTAATTGTTTAATTTCATGCTTAAAAGTTCTAAAAGAGCCATAACAAAATAAGAAATTGAAAATCGTTGTAAAACTCCCATTATTCTTAATTCATTTAGTTTCAAATCTGATGAATTTGATGTAACCAGGCCAAAAAAAAACAGTAAAAGTGTTCTTCTAATTATTTTGATTACAACCAAGAATAGTTTAATATCATTTTGTCGAAAAATGCTTTTAAATGAAAGAGGAATTGAAACTCCCATAAGAAATATAAATAAAGGAAATACAGTGTCAGCCAAATTTAGTCCGTTCCATACTGAATGATCCAATACTGAATAGCCACCAGCGCCAAAATTAACAAATATCATGATACTTAGACATAAACCGCGTAATACATCAATGCTTTTTATTCTATTTGATCTTACGCTTGGTCTCAAAACACCCTCTTGGTCTTCATTTATTACAATACGATCCGTTTCTGTTTCTGGTTGATTAATCAAACGATTTTTAAACTTAATCAAAATAAATTTGATTAGAAAATAAAAAATGTATAGAAATAATAAAATGCTTGGTAAGGTAATTAGCGGCTGATATTTCTTTTCATTTCCATCAACTATCGTTTCCAAATAGCAGTCTAATTTATCGTTTAGAGCATCAATACGAATTTTAATTAAAGAATTTTCGTTTAATAAAATTGATTTTTGGGAAAGTGATTGACACACAAGTTCATTTGTAGCAATCAATTTGAAGAAAAAAAAATAATCTGGATAAAAAGTATCTAAATGCACTGTGTTGTTTAACAGATGATTGAAGCGGCCAAAGTTAGTTGGTTTACACTTATGACATTCACTATTTCTAATGCTAACACTTATGGTGCTTGTTGAGTTTGTTTCAAAAATAATCGTAGAATTGATGCTGTTTTCTGTCAATATAAAATTTCCATTCAAAAAAATAAGAATTAAAATGATCATTAACAAAGAATTCATTTTTTAGCTATTTTTTTAAAAACGATAAGATAATTTTGAAAAATTTTAGATCAAAATTTCATATTAATTATTTTTATAAAGATATTAAAGAGGCTATCAACTAAAATTATAGTTTATTTCGCATTGTGATAATTTTTTGCATTACTGTATTTTAGAATTAATGAACTAGTGCCTAATATTTTTATCCAGAATCTCTATTCTTTGAATATTTTTGTAGACCTAATCAAATTGCCACAAATATGTTATTTATTGAATTTTATTAAATTAAAATTATGAAAATTAAAAATATAATTTACATTTTTTCTTATGATAAAAAAGCTTTCCATTTATCTTTTTAAAATATTTTTCATCATTAAAATTAAAAAGTTATTCTCATAAATTATTGAGTCCTATTTCAAAATTTCATTATTTGTGACGCATATCGATCGATTTCTAAATTAAAATTACATAGATATTTTTATAAATGAATCAAACACATTAGTTTTTTGAAATTTAAGCTGAGATAAGATTTTTAAGTAAAAAAATTTGGCTGCTTAAACTTTTTAAAAATAATAATTTTTAATTTTTAAATCAGTTAAAAAAAACATTCAAAAAACAAATTGAATTTTTTCAAAAATAAATTTAAAAAAGTAAAAATAATTTTTTTAAAAGCTTTTGAATTTTTAAATTTCATATACTCAATTCTTTGATCTATCGAATTTTTTTATTTGAAAATTTTTAGAATTTTATTATATTTTACATGGCCATCAAAACAGCCAACACCAAATTCTGGCGGTCCAGTGGCGGTCACTGACGGTAGCCAAAACTAAAAAAAATTGCCAAATAATTAGTAACCAAAATTAACAGATAAAATTTATTCTAATTTTTTTAAATGTTTTTTTAAAATTTTTTTTATTCAAGAAAAAATCATCAAGATAGATATAACATCTAGAGCCTAAAAACTGTCTAGCTTTTGCTTATAATTTGAGGTACATTAATAACTTAAGTTAAGAGAATGAATCACATTTTTAAAGTATTTTTAATAATTAGTGAATTGGTTTTAAAATTATTAGTGGAGATGATTTTAAGATTTATCAATAAAAGTTTCGTAAAAAATCACAAAAAATATTTTAAAATAAAAAAGAAAAATTCACATCATTTAAATTTTTAAAATGCATTTAAAGGGCATTCATTGAAGGTAAATTTTGTTCACAATCATAAATTATTTATTCCCTTAGAAATAAAATGTATTATCTTTATCTATTGTACAGCCAAGATAATTAATAGTTTCTAGGTTCAAATTGATAAGAAATGCTCAAATAAAATCCATAAGTGCGCCAATAACTCTAATCACAAAATTCAATTTTGCGAAAACTAAACCGTAGAAACACTGATCTTACTCGTGTGTATTACACAGAGAAGAGTTGTTTTCAATCTTTTATTTTTTTTAAGGTAAAAATTGTTGAAATTATTATATTAATTTTTTGTTTTAATTAAAAAAATTTATGGGCAAATATTTTTTTTCTTAATTTTCTCATTTCATATTCTTTATCTAACCTTTTTGTTTTTATTTTTAAAATGTATTAATAATAAAAAAAGAAGCACTAATTGTTAACAAAAAATTTAAATAAATTACTAATAATGTTATGTTTGTCATTATTATTAAATTAGCTAATAAATTCGTCTAAATTTTGAACTTGAAATCAAAAAAATTTTAGGTATAAATTAATTAAAATAAAAAGTTTTATTTGAAAAATTTAACTTATCATTTTTTATTAATAATATTGAATCTTTATCTTTTAAAAGTGTCCCAAGTGATAAACCATAGTCTCAGACATTATAATTTTTAATATTTTTGGAATTTAAAATCAGATATTTTAAATTATTAAAGAAAATTTTTCCCAATAACTTTTAACTAAACTATCAGCTTTAATTTAAAACAAAAATCATTTAAGATTGATGGAATCCGAAGGAGGTTTGAGACTTAAAATTTGACATATCTTATTACAATTTATGATTTGAGGCACTAAAAGTTTTTTTTTCTTAAATCGAGCACTATTAATATGTACTAATATTAATAATAAGTTTAATAAGCATTTTACAATACCTTTTCCAAACAAACAATCGCATTTTATAATTCATTTAAATTTCATTTTATAAATTCTAGTTTTAAATTTATTTTTTATGCAAATATTATATGGTTAAATGAAAAAAGATTTCTTGTAAAAAGAAATTTTTAATGCCAAGGTTTAGTAAGCTTTAACTCGATGGGATTGCAGTATTTTTTACTACTACCATTAGTACAAATATGATCATTTTTTATTAAAAAAAAACTGAAAAAAAATTCATTTAATTTATTTCTTTTTATATAAAAGCAAAAATCTAATATACTAGACTAATAACATTGCCATAGGAATAATTTCCTATTTGTTTTACTTAAAGGCTGGAGACTTCATCAAGCGACAAAATTCTAAAATAAAAAAAATATAAAATTTTTTCAAAATTTTAATTTATGATTAAAACCTTGAAAGTTCAATCTTCCATCAAAATTGGAATCAACCTTTCTTATCATGGTTTCAATTTCATATTCACTAAAATTTTGTCCAATATTTCCCAAAATTTTCTTTAGCTCTGACACTGTTATATACCCGGATCCATCCAAGTCAAACTTATTAAAAGCATACCACAAGTCGTTGTCATCAAATTTTCCCGTGAACACTGGTAACATAAGTCTGCAAAACTCGTTGAAATCCAAATCTCTGCTTCCGTTCCTATCAACTTCACGCATCAATTTCTGATAAGCATCTCTGCTTAGTCTAACATTAAGTCTTTCCAAGATTCTATCTATTTCTGAAACATTAATTGTTCCACTCTTATCAGCATCAAAATATTTGAACACTTGCCTCAAGACTAAAATATTTAATCAAAGATTTATTTAATCTAATTAAAATCGTTATCTTACTGCTGATAGATTCAGATTCAGTATTTGATGTTGTAGTAGTTGTTGTTTTATTCAAATAAGTTTCATAGGAAAGATTCGAATTTTGCATAAGTTTTATTTGACAGTTAAGAATACTGCGATATGTTTGAATTTCAGACTCCAATTTGGTCCTAGTAACTGTGTCCCAATACTCAATATCGTTTGCATAAGAATCATTTTCTTGTACTAGTTTTTCAATTTCATTTTGTAATCTCTCCAATTTTTCTTTATTTTTCAATTTTATATCCATTAAGCCTAAAATATTTATATAAATATATATATATATATTTATTTTTTTTAATCCCAAATAAATATTTAGAAAATAATTTTTTTTTTTTGAAATTTACCATTTTCTAGACTAGCCAATTTTTTAACTAGATCATTATTTCTTTGATTTAACATAGAAATCTCGTTTTTGGATGAATTAAAAGTTGAATTCAATTCAGAAACGTTGTAATTTTCAATGTCAATGGAAGCCTCTAATTTTGATTTAGCTCTTTCGGCCATTACTTTTTCATATTCAGCCGCTTGAGAAACAACAGACAATTCATTTTCTTTATGCTCTCTGTAGTCTTTCAATTGCTGATCACTTAATTGTTTAAAATCAGATCTTATCTCTTTGACTGCAGTTACAAGTTCATTTTTATAAAAATTGCTCAAATCAACTGGATTTAATATGGTTCCAGTAGGTCTAGATCTTAAATCAGTAACTTCTTCGTTATAAACAGCCTTTCGGAAAGACAATTCATCTAGTAAAGTCTGAATTTCGAATTCAAGGCTTTTGTTTTTAAGTCTACTATCCTTTAGTGATACTCTAAGGTTTTCCAAATCTTTTTCAGCTTTAAAATGCTTGGTCTGTTCGCGAGCAATGTCATCTTCGGCGACCAGAGCCGAACGAACCAGACTTTCGCGTTGATCTTTAAATGTATCCAATTGATTTTGTAAGGCCGCTATTTTTTGCCGTTGAGACTCGGATTCAACTTGAAAAAATTTTATTCTTTGATTCAATTCTTGTGATAGTGCTTCACTTTCCAGAATTCTTGTCTGATGTTTTACACAATCATACGACTCGGATTCTAGTTTTGTTCGAACTTTTTCAATATCTTGGTCCATGGAGTTCTTATTAACCAAAGTTGGAAAGTGGAATCCTTTTGCTCGGTCTACTTCAGCAATTAAGTGCTTGTTGAGCGCCTCTAGTGCTCGCACATTTTCCAAATAGTTGTGAAGTTGGGCATTTAATTTTTTTAATTCATTTTTCTCTGTTATGTTACTATTTTTTAATTTAAGAACAGCATTTTTTGTATACTGCTCAATGGCGGTAAAACTTTCAACTTCTGGTTTGGAAGCTGTTACCAAAGCGGCTGCAGCTCTCAATGACTGGGCAGTAAAATTTGACATGTTTTTATTCTTCTTCTATTAATCTCAAATCTAATTCAAATAAAAAAAAAATCTTTTTTTTAAATAAGCTTTATAATCCTAATTTAAGTATTTTAGAAAATAGAAAATATGCTTTCAACTTTTGAAATTCTAAAATCTGGCAACTTTTTAAGCCTAATACATCTAAATTATAGTAAAGCTAAAAGTTGTTCTTTTATATGGCACAATTTAAATATTAGTAAAACAAATAAGATTTATTTGTAACTTAAGCTAAGATAAGATTGAATTGCTTTTAATCGCAACTCATAAGAGAGCCATATTCGCTATTGCAATTCAGGGTACCGAGGTAAACGCTATAAAAAAATTCTTTAATCTTTTTTTTTTTTTTTATTTTAAACAGGTAGATAAACATTATTATTAATAGCTAAGTAATAAATTTTAGTTTTAATTTTTAAATTAGATATTCAAGTTTGAATAAGCCAGGATTGTCAAGACTTTAAAGAATAAATTTCGAAAAAGTACGGTAATTATTTGAATCTAAATTTAAAAAAAAATAAAAACTTTTAAGGTTGTCTATTTAACATGCAAATAAACCTTAGTTACTCTTATTTAAATATTTAATCAACATTTATGAAGTAACAGTGATTTATTTTTCTTAAAATGGAAACATTCGAATATGTGGGAGATTCAATTTTATCATCTAAACCTAATTTATTTAATATTTTATTTGGTTATTTCATTAATTTTTAATTTGATGCTTTAATACGAAAAAAGTGTCTCAATACTTGAGTTTTTTTTAAAAATGAGAATTGAGAATTTTAAAAAATGATTTTGATTTTTTTATTGACAAAGAAAATTTAAAATTAATTCTATCTAGATAAATTTTTTTATCGTTGTTACATTATTTGAATCTAAGAGGCTTCAAGTATTTTAATGCTAAATGTTAATACTCTATTTTATCAGAAACCTTTCAAATTAGAGTGTTTTCAAAAATTGTTTAAAATTGATCACAATTTTATTGATCACAATTTTGTTACGTTTCTATAGCCAAAACCTTAAATTTTAAATAAAAAAACCCATATAATTTGATTTATTATATAGCAACAAATAAATTTAATAATCAATGTAGTTGCTGGATTGACTTCTTTGGCAACATACCTTATATTTTTATCTAACATTTAATTCTGTACCATATTTGCATAATCAGATGATGCTAATTACCATCCTGATAATATTCCATAATCATTAGTTCTAGTCGTTTCTTAATACAGCTTCCAAGGTAGACATGCTGATTGACCACTAAACTAGGTAAAAAATATAGTTCGCTTATTCCGCGTTGTGAAATAGCCAATCAAACTATTAATTTTTCTTCAAATATTTAACTTACTTGGTCTTTAAACTCTTCTGCTTCCTGCTAACGTTACTGTTATAAAAAACATCATTCCCTGGCAGAGTGGTTTTGCCAAGACTGAAATATGATTCATCATCAATTATAAATTCATATCTGCTATTATTTTATTTGACTCGTTTTTTTAATTTTTTTTAAATGAAAACAAAATTATTTTGTAATAAAAATTAAATAAATCTATAATATTTTATTTAAAGAATATGATTAGAAAATAAAATTACAAAAAATGATTAAATTTATTGAATATAAAACAAATAAAGGAAGTAAAAAGGGAGTTTTAAAGACCCTGTGGTGTTCACCACAGATACTTATCTTTATTTATTTATTATGTATGTGAGCGTTAAGTTACTTATGATATTTACTTATATTTTATTTTTGTACTATTTATTTTTGCATGTTCGAGAGTTGTAGGACTCTCGATAAAATAAGGGGATAAATAGAGAGGCGAGAGCGGAATGTGGGGATTCCGTCTTTTTTTCTTTTGGCTTAAGCTTAAAAAATAAAGATTTTGAAAACAACTGCACTTTTGATTAACAATTTCACAGACCCGTCCGGCCTTTAAGTGTTAAAAGCATTGGATGACATTTTGGCCAGGCTGCCTTCTCCTGGTTAGTATTTAAATGAGGTCTTAAGTGTTTTTTATACTTATTGATGTTTGTATACTTCTTTTAAATATTTCCGATATAGATATAGTGGCAGTTTAATTAGTTTCATCGCTATTTAAACAGGTCTACCTCATATTTTTTGTAGCTTGAAAGTTTTATCTTTTTTCTATAATATTTAGCCAACGATAAATAAAACATTATTTGTATCCAAGACCAGTGAAACACCTTGAATCTTTTGCAAATTTTGGTTACTTATTTTAAAGTTGTACAAATCTTTTTGATGGTTTTGTTCAATTTTTATCAACAACTTATCGAAAATTAAACTTTTTGAAATAATTTTATTTTATTTAAAAGCAAGGATCAGTTTGATTTTAAATTTTGAAAAAATTGGGAAAGGTCTTGTGCCATCTTAACTTTTGTGCCATTTTAACCCGTTAGTTCCTGTGATACAGTGCTCTATAAGGCAGCGCAAATTTGCGTTAAGTCATTACGGCTGTTAAAGGTCAGTCTATAATTCTTTATCAATTTGTGCCTTGAAATTGTTAACTTTCCTTGCTGATATTGTTTCTTTATAATATGAGACTGAGTCAAAAAATTTGATTAAATGAATTGTTCAAAGGCTAGAATTTACTTGGTCATTTATCTTTGATAAGAATCAAAATGATTAATTCATACTCTTTTTATATTATTAATTTGAAATAAAATTTTGAAACAAAACTACGCTTATTTTTATGAGTAATTTAGGAATTAACAGAATATTTTCTAATAATAAAGAATAAAAATTTTTTTTATAAAGATAATTTAGGAAAATTTATTTTAATTAAAATGATTGCATAATTCGCTATTTACTAAAAATTTGAATTCGATTTTTAAAAAAGGAAAATTTGACTAAAAAAACAAATTGTTTTAAATTGAACTGACTATTCCAATAGTACCACATGCGATACGACTTCCGCTATTTCCGCTTTTCAAACTTTCTGGATGATTACCCATTCCTTGATCATCACTCCTTTCGTGAAGAACAATTGAACGACCAATAATTGAGTTTGGTCCTAGTAATTGTAGTTTAGCGCTTCTAATTGTGGTAACGATTCTTCCATTAATAGTTTGTACATTACCCAAATCTCCAGCATGACTGTTCATGCTCATAACTGATCCATGTCGAGTTCCAGTTGGATTCCAGTGAGGGCCAGCAGTGTTGCATACTTGAGAAGGGTCAAGCATGCCACCAGAGATTCCAAATGTATGAATGTGAACTCCGCGGACTTGGTTCACAATCGGGCTATTAGCTGGCATAAAAGTAACATTTAGTCGAACTACAACTGGATCTCTTGGTGAAAGCTGAGAAAATTTGGCATCTCCAAAAGCCATTACTGGCTCGCGCATACCGGGATTCATTATACCACCGCCAATTATTGCCACGGCATTGATTGGAAATTTTTGTCCATTAGCATAACAAAAAACTGCAAACAAAAAAACTGCCAATTTTAACATGATTCTATTAAATTCAAAAAGCTTAATTTAAAATAAAGTCTTCGTTAAATAAAGCTAGTATTTCTTTTTATAGTCAATTTTAAATCTATTCAAAAAGTTTTAGTAATAAAAAGCTTTTTTTTTCTAGATTATTCTTATAGTGAATAGTGATTTTTGAAAAAAAAAATTATTCTTTATAAAATTTTATTTAAAAAAAAATCAAAATGGCTTAAAAAAATCATGCGCTTTACACTGTACAAGTCATAATTTTTTGAATTTAGTCAAATCACAGTATGTTTCGATCAAATGTTCACATTTTGTATACGAGGCTCTTTTCAAACAGCTACATGACTCCAAGTCGAAAAAATAATTCGCTTGGCATTTTAGCGCTTTAGTCATGTTTTTTCCACTAATGCTTGCCTCATCACAAAAATAGTATTTAGAACAATCCAAAGGATCCCTGTAGAGACCTTTCTTTTTGTATGCACAATTGAACGATTCGCTCAAACTTAAAGAAAAAAATTTCTCCGGCTGCTGACTAAGAAGCAACAAAAGATCGTTTCTGATACGATTTTGCTTTACTAATTCAAAATCAGCATCGGACTCGTCCAGCAAATTGACTTCTTCTTTCAAAACATAGAAAACATTAGCATTAACTGAGGTCTGTATTCTGGAATTTTTTAGCATTATTTTTTCTTTCTTGTTCACATTGG
This sequence comes from Brachionus koreanus, assembly GCA_016987375.1. Taxonomy (NCBI): domain Eukaryota; kingdom Metazoa; phylum Rotifera; class Eurotatoria; order Ploima; family Brachionidae; genus Brachionus; species Brachionus koreanus. The sequence goes on from PJRA01000077.1 coordinate 911,423, forward strand.
ACGAATACCATTCAGGCAAATAGTCCATGAGTAGAGACATGCTATTCTTAATTAAAGGATAAGAACCTTGGTGGCAAAATTTCCCACTAAAGTCGTCCATGTCTATAGACCAAATAAATATTCCTCCCAACTTTTTAGCCACCACATATGCGGTCTTTAAGAAAGATTAACATTTTTCAAAAGAATTAAATATTTTTTCATAAAATACTCTTAATTGGAAGCTTTTGATATCATCATAACTAATCCAATCAAAATCTTGATATAGATAATGGCTTTTGCTTTGAGGCTGCCATTCCTGGGTCCAGTTTTTATTCTTTTTTAGGTCACATATTTCGTAAAAGCTCAAAAAGCCAGCTGTTTGTGTGTAGCTACCAGAAAGCGCATCGTTCTGAATTGTTTTAGATAACAGACCAGATTTTTTTTTGTCTTTTAAATGAAAAGATCGGCCATAAGCAGGAAGACCTTTTAAAAATATCGAAATTAGTTTCAATTTTAAACAAGTAAATTTTTAAAAACCCAAAACAAGTTTGTGAGGTGGACAGCCATTTTTAATCCTTAAAAATTTTCTATTAATACAAATATATGATATTTGAGATAAATTTTACCAATATGTGACAGCCCAGTCTTGATTAAATTGCGTTTCGGTACCAGTAGCATTTTCATGGTTGTACAAAGGTGCATTCATACCTGTCTTATCATCCCTTTTTGAAAGAAAAATAAAAAATGAAAATAAAAATTAAATTTATTTACCAATTTCCATGAAAATCAAACCTTTTTAAAAAAAAAATTAGCTTAATTGATTAATAAAAATTCAAATTTTTGTTAAATTTACGCCATTAAATTTATAAAGTCTAACTCAGCAGCTATTTTTTTTATTTCATATCCTTGATCAATTCTTTTTTTCCCAGCTGCAGCTGCTATCGATAAAATAAGCTGATCCTGGTCTTGATTAATTGACTCATATATAATTGCCTTTCGGAATTCTTTTATCAATCTGGTGAAATTTGGTTTGTCCGCTAAATCACCTCCTCTATCCCCAGGAAATTCCCAATCTTAAATTCGAAAAACTAAATATATCTGAAAATTTTATTGAAAAAAAATTAACGAAAAATTTACAATATTTTACATATTTTAATTATTTAGAAAAGGTGATTCTAATAATTTGATTTTTTCTCACAGATTTTATGAGAATTAAATACTAAAGTTAAAATTAATTACTTACCTTTTATTTTAAATTTTAATTTTTTATCATTTTAAATAAAATAAATCAAAACAACTAGTTATTTTTATTTTTAATTTTTTTAAATTTATTGCAAATCATGTAGAATAAATTTAACTTAATTTTTTTATCCTTGTGCATGTGACAATTAGACTCAAGGGTCGATTATTGTGAAGTCCTCAATTTTAATATCTCTAATTGTACACAATATTTGGTAGCGGAACAAAAATTTTATTTATTTAGATAAAATGAAGTTTAAGATTAAATTAAAAGTGATCATGCTGAAAAACTCTCAGAAAAAATAGGTTTTAAATATTTTTTGAGTAAGAAATTTATTGCAGAAGTACATTTTCAAACTCAATAGTCAATATTAAGCTTAATTTTATACATCTGCAAGCTTCTAAAAAAATTATATCATAAAAAATTATAAGTATGCATAACTTTACATGGCTATGATTTTTCATCTATTACTAAACATTTACTTTATTTATTTATTTATTTATTTAAAGTTTAAGTCCCATGG
>PJRA01000077.1:913377-935000 GCA_016987375.1 Brachionus koreanus
TAAACTTTGATAATAAGCTTCAATATGCTTTATTAAGCTGTTTTTTTTTTAACTTTTTAGTCGTTTTGTTTTGTAACAAGGAATTCAAAAACAAATTTTGAAAATTCTAATCTCATTTAATTCAACATTAAATTTGAATAAAATTTTTAATTAAGACAAAACATTGTCGTTTTTAAAAACAAATTTTACTTGAAAATTAGTAGTTTTTTTCGCTGAATATCTTGGCTGATTAACCTTTAATCATTTAACCTTTAAATAAACCAAATAATCGAAACGTAAATTAAAATTTTTATGGATAAAGTCTAAATTTCTATATGAAAATTATAAATCAATTAATTAATTCATTTTCTTTTTGTAATTATAAATGAAAGATTTTTTAAATGGAAAATACTAAATCTTGTGACTAAATGTAAATAATTGTTCAATTTTGTTTCCTCAAATTTCTATATTTTCTAGTATTTTTTAAATTTTTTATAAAAATATGAAGATACAAAAGTGCAAAATTATTTACATTTTCCAATCTAAATAATAATTTTCAAAATAAAGAACAAAAAAGACTAATTACCTAGATCAATTCCATCAAAATTGTAAAAACGTAAGAATCTAATAGCATGAGTAATAAAATTTTTTCTTGTTTGTTTTAACTTTACCATTGCACTGAATTCTTCACTGGCCATACTTAATAAAATTTTGAATAGATTTTATTTAGAATAGCAAAGAAAAAATTGAATACTTCCAACCACCAATAGCTAGCATAGTTTTAAGCTTAGGATTTTTGTATTTTAAATCATTGATTCTTTTATACATTTCTTCATCGTTTTCCTCAATGGTTCGTATTGTAAGCGTATTTTTATCTATGTAAGCAAATGCAAAAATAATGTGCGTACATAGGAATGGATCAACATTTTCAGGAAGAAATCGTGCTGAACCTGGCCTGTATTGACTCCAATTAGTAACATAGCATACTTTTTTATATTTGTATAATTGATCCAAATCGACAACAGGTTTTCGATTTTTATATTTTCGGTTTTTTTTTTTCGATTTTACTTTTGGTATATTTATATTCTCATTTCTATTTAGTTTTATTGGAACAACTATGTATGCATATTCATTTTGATCATTATTTATCAAATCATAGCTGTCATTTGATGAGCGAAATTCTCTAATTTTTTCTGGAAAGTCTTTTGCAAATAAAGTTACTAGTTTTTTTTCTCCGGGACGAAATTTCAACTTTTTGGTAACTTGAAATGAAGTAGTCATTGCATTTGTAGATGCATTTACCATTTTTGTCTCTAAATTTGATTGACACGGATGCCAAGGAAGCGACCAGACACACTTTTGAATTTTCTCATCAAAAATAAGACCACGAGCACATTTAAATATTTTGCTAGTTGAAGATTGCATATATGGATAGCATAGCTGGTAGTAACACGGTCCTGCTTCGTTGATGCACATTAAACTTTTCGACTCAGATTCTTTATTCATAATAAAAAACATTTAGCTTTTTCAAGAAGAGTAAAATAAAAATAAAATTATTAATAAATTCTTTTTAAAACTTATGAATCAATATGTTTCAATATTCATTTTAAGAAATTAAAAAATGGTTGTAAGTGTCTAGTTGAAAAATTTTCTCCTACTTACCAAGGTGCTTTTGAAGATAGAATGTGTTGAATTTATGTTGGGCTGCAGCATAAATTAATAGATATACAAATATAGAGTATAATTCGAACAAGTGTTTCATGCTACTTCAAAAATTAAATCTAAAATTTAAATGAAATATTTTTTAAATTATTAGTTATCAATATGAAGCCTAAAAATTCTAAATTGTTTTGAGAAATGAAGGAAACAAAGTAAATATTTATACAAGGAAAATCAGGTATTAACTTAAGTATTTTAATCAATTAATTAATTCAATTGTAAATACTTAAGAGCCTGGTATAGTAGATTGCTAACATCCATGTAAATTTTTTTGCTAAATCTCGAGTGCAAATAGCTAATCTTTCTGATCACTCTTAATAAATGAAAACTCGTCTTCTTGTCCATTTGATCTTTTTGCTAAAACTAAAAAATTGATATTTAGAATTTTAATTAAGAAAGAATTGATTTAAAATTTTGAAAAGTACTAATCTTTTATATGCATCGCATGGACTTATTAAAGTGAATAATATTTTTTTGTGATTTAAGCACTAAACTAATCTTTGAATTTTATGTAATTCAAATGACTCAACAAGAAAATTTATTAATGAATAAGTTTCATTGTCACACATAAATAATTAGAGATTTATTAAATCTTCAAATTATTCAATTCATTTGATAAGTTTTAATATGAGAGTGTAAATCCAATAATTTTTTTTTATTAGATATTACAAAAAATTTTATCTAAATTTGTATGTTTTGAAGATTAGTAAAAAAACTGTATCCAAATTGTTTTATTCAAGTATTGTGAAACACAGCTTAAAAAAAACATTATACAAATATTAAGTCTCTTTTAGATTTTATTCTTTCTTAGATTTACTTATTTTTTCGAAAACTTTAAAATCTGAATTAAAAAAGTTTAATTGCAGATTTATACTAATTAATTTAGAATAAAATTTTTCAAACCATTTTATTATTCTGTTACATGTTTATTATTTTCTAAACAATTTCAATTTAAAATTAATAATTCATTTATTTTTATTTAATTTTTCATATTAATAAAATTAAAAGACGACTTAACTTAAGGGAATTAAATATAAGATTTGTACTGTTGCTTTGAAGTTTTTTTTTCACAAACTATGTAAATTAAGTGCTGTTGAACTTAATAAGAATATTTGCTTTGAATTGTTTAATGTGAAAAGCAGATTTTGGATTGCATGAAACATGTCTTTGAGCTGTGACAAAATAAAAATAACTAATAGAACATGAGTGATTAATCAATATTTGATTTAACCAATATCATGAAATTCAAATAACCGAATCAATTCGAATCACTTTAATTCAATTGATTTCAAGAACAAATATTTATCTAGAGCATAAGAATTTATTCTAAATTAAAATAAAACATAAGCAATGAATAAAGTTTTCTAAGTTTTAATAAATTTGTCCTAAGTAAATGAAAACAAGAGTAAACACAATATTAATGGTTATTTAACAAGTTTTGTGAAATTCGGTGCAAAAAAAAAATAAATACTAAAAAAGCTTATAATTTTTTTTCTGAAGGCCTTTGATTAGTTCTGTAAGTGCAACAAAGTGTAACATACTTAGTTGGACCAAAAGTTAAAGTCTGCTAATATGTGCAAAGTCTCTGGTTTCAACTTAAGGAATCTATCTATCTTCAAATGTTATTTTTCTTGTAGGTTTGGTTAATTTCGTTGTACTCTTTCAAGAGTTGACAATAAATAAGCATAATTCTGCATTCAATAAATTTTTTCAAAGGGGTTTAAACATGCGCCCCGTATTGCAGATATATTTTGAAGATTTTTCCACCCTTAGTGGGTTTTGAACCCTCGATCCTCTGCTTGCATGACTAACACACAAACCGCTCGGCTATACGGGCTCTTATTTGTAAATATGCTTCTTCTTCTTCGGTAAATTTTTATCAAAAAAGTACTTAAAAAACTTATATTAATGAAAATTTTTGAGCACGATTATTTTTAATTTAATGTTTTTTTTTACAAAATATTGTTAAAAAATTTAACGGTGTAATTTTCGTGTTAACACTCAAAGGACCGGCAGTGAACACTTTTTCAAAAATTCAAATTTAATTTTTTAATTAACTATCAATCATACATACATTTTTAATATTTATTTTAAAGCTTTGAAAATGATCTTTTAAATTTAGTCTTTTACATGTTACAGACTTTTATGGAACTAGTGTAACATTTAAACAAATTTTTTGACAAAAATAGCCGGTCCTTTGAGTGTTAAAGAAAAATAAAAAAAAAAACAATTTTTAATTACGTTAAATCAAAATAAAAATTTAATAAAAAAAATTGATATTTTATGCACATATAAAATTCTTGTTATGATTCAAAAGAGTAAAATGTTTCTAAAAATTGTCTAAATTTCAAATTTTTGATTCATAAATTTATCAATGTTATATAATTGAACATCAAAATAACTTTTTAGAAAAAAAAAATTATTTTTTTTAAACTTATTTCTAAATTTAATAAATAAAAAGCATTAATAAGCTACTATTCAAAATACAAAATACAGTCTAAAGCCATTTATCAGCGAGCAGTTCGATTCTTTGGTAGCATTCACGACTTTTAGAACTTGGGGCACTCTTCTTCAACTTGGTCTTCTTCAGTAAAATGCCATCATCTATAAGAAAATGAGCCATCGAACGAAAAAAGATGATAATCAGAAGGAGAAAGATATGGGCTATATGCTGCATGTGGAAGAAGTTCGTTCGTAGTTTTTCGAGCAACATGAGGTCTAACTTTATGTTGAAGTGACAAACTCAGCTTTCGGTTTCTTGAAATGAAGCATAAACTTGTTCCAATTGGTCATTATAAAGCTTTGTATCTATAGCACAACTTTCTGGAACTAGCACAAGTTTATTACCCCTTAGAAATTCGACCAAACAAATAACATCATCTTTTTATCAAAACGTCCTTTTCACGACTGGCTGAGTTGGTCGAGATTATTCGAACCACTTATTTCTGTCATCATAAATTTGAAAATACATTCATTTCTCATCAGAAGATCATTTATAATTGGCAAATACAAAGCTTGGGGTTGCTCTCAATAGCAGTACGCACAGCTTTTTGATCGATAATAGGTCTAACTGAGGCTTTCTTCTTCTGAAGGTTTGTATTATCAATATAAAATTTTAAAATTATTAAGAATTTAATATTGGTAACTTATAATTCAATATGAATTATTAATAAATGCAAAAAAACTAATTAATTTTGGAACTGAAGGTTTTAAATAGAAGTATTTTTAGTCATAAGTAACAATTTTTTTAGTTTAAAAAAAATGATTTCAAATAATATGAAATTGTGGTATTCTTAATTTATTTAATTTATTAAGTTTTAGAATAACAATGTTGCTAAAATCATAAATATCTAACATTTTAAAAAATGTAAATGTATTTTATTCATTTGATTTATTTTATTTTGAAATTAAACTTCAATGTTTACTATTTTAAAAATTTAGTTAATTTTTTTTTATTATAATAGACACAGAATACAAAAAAATTTATTTTAGAATTTTTTCGTGTTCTAGATCTAAATTTTAATTCACAAAACATTCTTAAGGATTAATTAGCTTTTATTTTATTTTTTCAGATTATCTTTCAAAAAATCTTGCTCATAAATAATCTTCTTTGTATAAAAAAAGTTTTTGCTTATTTTTTTTAAGTACTAATAAGGTTTTTTTGACCATGTAGAAAAAAGCCAACATTTATTACTGAACAATTAGCTATGATAAGTCTATATTTGAACAAAAGATACAAATAATCAAGTTTTTTCTTTACCGAACAAGTAAAATAAAAGATTAAGAGTTTGCCTTATCTAATCCTTACCAAAATAGGTCTGTACTTCGATGATTTTAAATTTGCATAAAAAACATTTACAAATAAAAATTAATCCCGATTTTGAACTAAACAAAAAAATAACAAGATCGAAAGACCGCTGTGTTTGTAGAACAACAGCGTCCTTTATTTACTTATTTTGAACAAAAAAATTCTTTTTTTTTTATTTCCAATATGATTAAACAAAGAGAAGATTGGGACAAGCTTAAACTATTAAATCATTAAACTTAATGTTTGCACTATTTTATTATTTGACCAAACCAAAAAACAAAAGATAAAATTTCAATTAAATATTTGCAAGACTTTATTTTACACTAAACTAAACGCTATTTAATAATGATGATAAAACTAAAGAGACAAAACCACATGAATATCAGTAAACTTTTGTTTATTATTTTGCTGCCAATTGCTTTGTCAAAAAGTAAAATAAATTTATTTTAATTGTCATGTAATAAGCCTTTTTTAGGAAATTCAAAATTATGCCGTGACCCATTTAATTGCCAGGTATTTACATCTTGCACTGATGGACAAGAAGATGTCGGAGAATGCTCAAATAATTCAGTTTTTAGTGAAGACTTTCAAAAGTGTGTTCCAGCTGTTTCTATAGAAGATTTTCAGTGTATCATTTTGGCAAAATTTTTATCCGATCAAAAAAATAAGAAAAAATTTTCTTCTCTGGTTCATTCGCGGAAAAATAAAACCCAGAAGACAGAGTCTAGTGAATACATAATAGAAGACACTACTGATGATGGCAACGCTTATAAGCGAATGTGTGTAGTTACAAATTGGTCTCAATTTCGGCCTGGCCGTGGAAGATTTAGCTTTGATTTCATAGATGCCACACTTTGTAATCATGTTGTTTACGCTTCAGTCAAAGTGGTCGAAGCCGATTATGACTATTATGATACGGAAGAATTTGAAATTCAAGCTGTTCAGCATAATGAGATGGATTTGTATTATAAATTGAGAGCTTTAAAAAAACAGAATCCTTCACTGAAACTAATTCTTAGAATAACAGATGAAAATGGTCGTATTTATTCAAAATTGTCCAAAAGTTTTGATACGAGATTGAATTTTTGCCGTAATCTTCTTGAATATATGGAAGATAATGGGTTTAATGGTGCTGAAATAGAATGGCGTTGGCCTGCAGGACCATCAGGCATTCCAGCTGACAAAGAAAACTTTATTCTCTTACTAAAAGTAATTGTTATTGCAATTTTTTTTTCAAATTATGATGTCATTATGAGGTCAAATTTTAATTTTTAATTTTTGAATCAAAGATATTTGTATCCATTTTATTTTTTAATTTAGTAACAAATTTGGGAATCGTATTTATCGATCCGTTTTTTTTTAAAGAAAATTTTCCAAATCATTAGATATCCAAATTTTATTTTTTCAAAAAGATTTTATCTTACTTTTTTCTGGTATTCTGTAAAATAATTCAAGGAAGGTTAGTAGCAAAAAAAAATTAATTTTTTAGAATTTTTTAGAAAATATTTTTTAATTAATTAAATATTTGTATTAATAGAATGATCTACTGCTTATAAAAATTTATTCCTATTTTTCATTGTTTAACACTCAAAAGCTGCTGCTGACAATTTAAACTCTATTTAAAAAATATTTAAAAAAAAAATTGAATTTTTGAAAATTTGATTAACGGCCACATAGAAGTAGACCATACTAAAAAAGCTATCAAATTGGCACCAGCCCTTTGAGTGTTAAAAGATGTATTTACAACGTTTGATTTTACAGGCATCTTTTAATAAGAATAAATTCGAATTAAATTTTTAAAATATTTTTCTGAACGTTCCGGATCATTCATGAACGATCAATTTCATAATTTTTTCACAAATTTTTATTATATTTTTAGGGCATTTATGTAATCTTTAGTTTTGAAAAAAGTAAACCTTATTTTTGTTTTAAGATTAAAAATATTTGATAGAGAAAATTTTTCTTTCATTAGACAGTAGTGTAAATTAATGATTTTTTTTAGTTGCACGCAATATGATGTAGCATTCAGTTTTTTTTTGGTTCTTTGAATGTAACAATTCTTGACCAACTTACATGATAAAATAAGCTATTTTTGCTTTATCGAATTTTATGTGTTAAATAATCTTGGTCATTTTTGGTTTGATAATTTTTTGTATATTACCAAACTTAACTTTTTATCTAATTCTAAAATAGACATTTGATTGTCTCTTATTTTACAAACAAATCATATTAAAATTTTTCCATGAGGGACTAAAGTTTTAATTAAATAAATAAATAGATATTATCAAGCAAACTTTTACAAAACTCATTTTTGTGGATCTAAAGGTTTATTTTCATCATTGCTAATTGTCTTTCCCTTTAGATTATAATTATTTGATAATTCAGACAAATAGAAGATGTATTACCTTGCTTAAGAAGACGTGCATTAATAGTCGAAGAAACATGTTTCTAGTATTGGTGCTTCTAGTGTTAAGCTAGGTAATATGGTAGCATAACTAGTAATAGAATATTTTCTAACTATCTGAATTTTGAATTCAAAAATTCTTTAAAAAATTTAATTTTTCAAATAAGGGATTATCTGTCTTTCTTTATTTAGCCACGAATCTAATCTGATAGTCAGACTTTTCAAGTATTTAGATAAGAAAATAATGTTTGAATGATCATGACTGTACTGAAGTGCTTTTTTTAGATAAAAAAAATTTAGTTTCAGATAAAATTTTTTTCCTCATTCACCTCTTGCGGGACCATAGAGTAATTGCTTTTGATTTCAAATCAAGTCAATCCTTTCCTTTAACCATTTCTTTCCCCATTTAGGTGAGCTGTTTTGTATATATTTTATATAGAGATCAACATTGACTTCTATACACGCCTTGAAGCTCTCAAATTGTTCTTTCACATAAAATGGTTTTAAATAAATATTTTTAAAGTGATTTTTAATTTTTTTAAAAGGATTTGCGATTTAAATTTTCTTCCAAATATATAATTGGTATTATAATGTCACCATTAACCGAACGCATCCAATCATACAATCTCCTTGAAATAAACAACTTAGTTGACTATGTGAATGTTGAAGCATTCGATTTTTATGGACCTTGGAACAAAAAAACTGGACTGATGTCTCCATTAGGAAAAATGAATGAACAAATTTTACTTGAAACATACATGAATATAGAAGGCACCGTTGGTTATTTGAAATCACTAGGACTTTCGATGGATAAAATAGTTCTTGGCTTGGCTGCCTATTCTCGGAGCTTTACACTGCAGCATCCGATGGCAAATCGCATCAATGACCTTACATCTGGAAATGGTTTCAGTGGAAGCTTTACAAAGACAAATGGAATGCTGGCTTATTATGAGCTATGTGAAGCAACTAAACATGGTAAATGGACCGAAAAATGGCATCCATTGGCCCAAGTGCCTTTCATGTATCATCAAACTGAATGGATATCTTATGAGAATAAAGAAAGTTTAGCTAAAAAAGTAAAATTAAGCTTTTTTAGTTATTTTTTAAAAATATAAAATTTTTTAGATAGAATTTGTGAAAACAAATAATCTTGGTGGAGCATGTGTTTATTCGATTGATTTAGATGACTTTAGAGGCTTATTTTGTAAACAAGGCTCGTATCCTTTCTTAAAAATGTCACTTGGTTTGCTAGCAACATGGCATCGCAAACCGAATAAAGAGTCAATAGAAATAAATCCATCCAAAGACGTTTTGAATAACAAAAATAATACAGAGCCCAAATTTAGGACTAAAATCTCAATTTGGAATGAATCAAGATCTAAAATGTTAAAAAAAATGACTTCATCCTGGAATTCAGAATCAAATGAAGAAAGAACTGAAAAGTTAAGTGAGTCACAGCCACGAATATCTTATATTTTGGTAACACCAAAAGCAATAGAAAAAAAATCTAATACTGATAAGAGAGAAAGTAAAAAAGGTGAAAATAATGCTGAAGTAAATCAAAAAAAAACTGAGAAATTAGAAAAAAAAGAAAATCAAGCGCCTGTAAAAGAATTTTCTCCACTGATAGATGGCTCAAAAAATAGACCAATTATTTCTATTTTGAATACATATACACCCAAAGAAAAAGAAGAAAAAATATTGCACCCAGTAGCTTTAAAATTGATATCAAAGCAACATTCTGAAGATAATTTATTTTTCGAAAAGCATGTTCAAAATAAAGATATAGAAAAACAGATGTTTAAAACAAATTTGATTGACAAGTGTGATGGAAGAGTAAATGGAATTTATCGAGCAGAAAATGACTGCAGTTCATTTTATGTTTGTGAAAGTGAATCTCAGATAAAACTTCATGAGTTTCGTTGTCCGGAGGGCCTAATTTTTAGTATGCGTGATTGTACTTGTGATTGGCCAAGAATAGAATCACCTTGTGTTATTCCGCTTCAAGAAACTCTTTGTAAATCAACTGATACCACAAGTATCAAAGAGAATTTGAATTTTTCTACCAAAGCCAACACAACAATGAAAGCAATTACAAAACCACTAGCTAATCCTTCAATGATTTCAAACCATGTACCACAAACTTATTCAAATAATGAAATTTTTACATGTACGAACAAGCAGCAGGGTACATATCCAGATCCGTACGACTGTACTAAATTTTATTATTGCCAGCCAATGTCCAATAATATCAAGACAGTAACTCATGAGTTTAAATGTCCTCACAGTCTCCATTTTAATGTCAATATTTGTAGATGTGACTGGCCAGTAAATAACAACTGTAAAATACCTAATCATATTACTTATCCTTGTTGGTAGCTAACTGAGGACACAAGTTTAGGGTTAGATTGAATTTTTAATATTTTAGAGAGTCTATTAGTTATTTTTTTGATTTTTAAAAAAAAATTTTTCCAAAAAGTTAATTAAAAATTTTTGTAAAATTTAAAAAAATTGAATATAAAAATGTAAATAAAAATGAAATAAAAAAAAACGTAATTTACTCATTATCTAATTTTTTCGGTTTACAAAAATATAATTTTTCATTTACTCTTAATTTTTACAATACTCTCAGCCAGAGTTGTACAAGAGTCAAGTCATTTTTTTAAATATTCAAAGACTTTGAATATTATTAATTTTGAGACATCTATCCTCTGCTTATTAAATGACAGACATCTAAACTGGACTAAATATAAAATTTTTATTTAAAATAAATTTGAAAAAATATCATTAAACAATAATTTGTAAAATTTTTAAAATAGCTTTAGTCTCGCTATGGTAGCTGAAAAAAAATTATAGTTAGTCAGTGTTGAATTTAATTATCTAGGTCTGTACATATACATAGCATTTCATTTATTTCAAATTCAATTTTTTTTGTTTTTTTTTTCTACTTCTTTTCTCCTTTTCTCATATTTTTTTCCTTTTGTTAAATTTAATTCAGAGTATCCGTATTTTCAAATCATTATCTTAAATTGAATCTCCTAAATTTTTAAAAAAGATAAAAATTAGTTGTCATTGTTATCAATAAATTTTTAATTAGAGAATCAGAAAAATAACGCGACATGAATCAAATAGTGAATAAAATAGTATTTGTTTAAATTTTATTGAAGACTAATCAATTTAGATTTGTATATTTGTGCAAATATTTCCAAAATTCACCGTTTAGTAATATATTATCATTAGTTTAATTTTTAAAAAATATTAAATAGAATTTTTTCAAAAATTTATAAAATTAAATTTTTTTTAATCAAATTCAAAACAATCAATTAATTTATTTTAAGGCCTTTTAATATTTTTGAGTAGAATTTTTAAGACGTTTAAATTGAATAAATTTTAATAAATATTGGTTGATATTATTTTTTAAATTTTATAAAACAAGGATATTGAATTAAGAATTTTATGTAGTTTCGGCAGTGTTAGAGTAAAATTAAGAAAATGATGATTTTCAAAAAAAAACAATTTATATAAAAAAAATTTTGAATGAAACATTCTTTTAAAATGTATCTGATTTTTATAAAATCTTGGTCAACTAAAAAAATAATTTATTATCTTTTTAAAATTTTATTTTAATTATTGTTTTAAATTTTTTTTTATTTTCTTTGTGAGTAAATTAATTAAAAACTTTTGAATAAAAAAAAAAAACTACCCTAAATTTTTAGTTTTTAACAGTGTTAATCCAAGAGTACAGATAAAATATTAAATACATAAAAACTATAGAATCAAATGATTATGATTTCTTAAAAATTCTTGAAAACTAAAAATGAATTCATTTTGAATAATATAGAAAAATCAATAAATAAATTTTATTATTAAGTCAAATAATTAACTTGAATAAATGTTTAAAATAATTATTTAAGTTTACAATTTTTTAAAATAAGGTTTTTTTTTATTTTAATTTTTAATCTAATTGCTATAGATAAATTAGTTTCAATGGAATTTAAAATACAAATTGGTTCTCTAGGATTGAAATATACTTGTGCCACTCAAAAGCCCACTGAATTCTTTTTAATAAAATTAACTTTTTAAAATTTTTAATTAATTCAAAGAATTATTACCACTGAGGTCAATTTTTCCGTCACCGTTCTTATCTGCTGCTTTTATCATATCTTTTACTTCCTGATCAGTCAAATTCTCGCCAATGTTTTGCATGGTTTTTTTTATTTCGTCAGCCGAAATGTATCCATTGCCATCAATATCAAATATTTCAAAAGTCTTCTTAACTTCATCTTCGGCAGTGGAAGGCTTAATGTTTGTTTGAGTCATCATTTGAATAAATTCATCGTAATCGACATAGCCGTTTTGATTTTTGTCAACAACTTGAATCATAGCTTTTACTTCCTTTTCTGTGGTCTTCAAGCCTAGGTATTTCATTACTTGAAATAACTCACTCTCAGATATCTTATGATCTCCGTTCTTATCGAACATGGTGAATGCTGCTTTTAAATCTTTTAAAAATTAGTAATTAAGAATTAGAAAATTAATAAAATATTATTTTTTTTTGTTTACCCATTAGCTGAGAGGTTGTAAATAATTGAACAAATTTACGATAATTAGCTATATTGGGTGACTGGTTTGCTGATTGTGATTGTGACTGTGAGCGACTTCGTTTGCCGGGCTCTTTGCTGCTATTTCGTGAATTTAATTTGCTGTTTATTGACTTGTTTGAGCGACTTAAATCTTTGCCGATTCTACCATTAGATCTCAATTTTGGACTTGGCGAATAAAACTCGCTGCTTTTATAAAAATAAATTTTAATTAAATTGTTTATTATTTAGAATTAAAAATATCAGTATTAACTTAACTCCGAGACTTTAAGTTGCAAATTTAAATTTTAAAATAAACCAAAACGCTCATTAAAAAATTATAAAATATTTACCTGGTTATGGTTTCTTTCGGGGGATTTTTTTTATACAAATTAAACATATTGGCAAATTCTTGTATTGAAAAAAAATTAGTTTATTTAAATTTTTAAAAAATAGTGTTTTTTTACTTAATGAAAAACAAATTTTAGTCATTTTATAAAATAATTAAATCTTTATGCTAGTTTATTATCATTTATACAGAAAAAAAAAGAAAAAATTCTCTCTCACACTTCTTAGTCATGCCTAATATGCAATTAAGTCTACTTACGTCTTTTGTTTAGTAAAGATTGAATTTCGTATGTGAATATTTTCATTTTAAAAATTTTAAATAATGAATTTAGATTAAAAAAAAATAAACAGAATAAATAAAACAGAATTGGTTAGTCATTAGATGAGAGATGAGATGATTCACATATATCAATTTTTTTTATTTATTTTACTCACCTTCAAAATCAATAAAACCATTATTATCAAGATCAGCTGCCTTTAGCATGTGATTAATATCTTTTTCAGTAATTTCTTCATCAGGAAAAAGGTTGCACATTACAAAGGATAGCTCATGCTTGGTTATTTTTCCATCATTGTCCTTATCAAATTGTTCAAAAATTAACTTCATATTGGACATGACCAAATCAGAGTAATCATTGCGAAATGTGTCTAAGTCATATTCAATATTTGATTCATTGCTTTTTTGTTGTGTAAATCTGGACTCAGTCCTTGCAAAATTTTGATTTGTTTCACTGGGCGAAATTGATTGACTAGAACCGGCACTTTTAAGAATATTCATGAACTCATCAAACTCAATGGCTCCATTCTCTTTAAAAAAAAATTTGAAAAAATTAATTTTACAATAAAAAAATAAGTATTAATAGGAACATACTATTGTCATCGAATTTTTCAAAAGCTATCCGTATTTGTTCTAGAGAGGGCATTTCTAGTTCATTTTCCAAAAATTGAAACGAATTCATGACTGCTTGAACATCGTCTATAGTTATTGATCCGTCATGATCACGATCAAAAATGCTAAATACTTTATTCAGTGCTAGAGTTAAAGTAAAAAAAAATTAACCTTTTAATTTTTTCTTAAATTAGAATTTTTATTTTTAAAAATTAAGAATTGTTTTGTTTAATTATTTCATGAGTAACTTTTTGAACCTATTCTAAATTATAAATAATTTATTATTTTCAAATGATTAATTATTTTCTTTAAAACAAATCGAAAATTACGTCAAACTAATTTTCTTATTTTTCAAATTATTTTTTTCATGTTAACAAATATTAAATTTTTTGTTAATTAAAAAAAATTCTTGACTAAAATTTTTAAAGTGTGTCAAAAATTTTAAAAAAAAAGCACTAAGTTTTTCGAATGAGTTTGTTTAAACTTAGTTGTTATATTTTAATTATTTCAAAAGTTCGAAAAATCATCTAAATTTTAAGTTAAATATAAGAACATTTAGCTATTTTGTTTGAAATTCAAAAATAGAAACTATATCAACATCTTCTTTTAGTTCCCAATTATAGAAATTTAATCTTTTTTAATAGCAAGCCATTTTAGCATTAATAATAATCCCATTATTATTTCAAAATTTCAAGTACGAACATCTAGGATTTAAATTCACTTGAAAAGGAAATTATTAGTAAAATAGTTTCAGTTAAAGAAAAAAAGCTTATGAAATTTCTTCTTAAATGTTGCAATTAAGCATTTTATTTTCTTTTTTAAAATACTAAATTTATTAAGCCACACAACTCGGCCATGCTTTTTAAAAATAAATATTCAAATCTTAAAATCAATTAAACTTTAAAATTTCAATAAAATTTTTTGCAGTGTAATCATTTGTTTCAAAAAATTTAGATTCTTAAGTCTAAAGATTATTAAAATGCAAATTTAATTGACTCAGAAAGCCTCGAATTTATCAATTCTATTTTTTTCTGATTCATTAAAGTTCAGTTTTAGTCCCACCTTAAAAAAATAACTATTTACAATAATTTTATTTTAAACATACTTCAAATATTAAATTCTTGTTGATATTTAATAAAACTTATGTTTAGATATTTTATTTATTTTTGCAAATAAATTACTCAATTTTTTAGAATAAATTAATTTTGTAAACAACCAACATTTTACATATATCTATCACATCTTGCATCAGAAGCTTTTAAATGCTGTCTAAGCAATAAAATCTTTAATCTTTATTTAATTAATTTCACCTGTATATCTGATGTTTGTTAATTGAGCTTTTCTTATTTTCAATAAATTTATATTAATAATTATAAAGCTTTAGAATAAAAAGTCCGTAAAAAAAATATGTGATCAATGGCTTATTGTTCAATATTTGTTCAATTAACCCACTGAATAAACAAATTGCCTGAACATTGAAAAATGTTTAGAATTCAAGATTTTAAAATTTTTGAAAATAAGTAAATAAGTTTTATTACTTATTTTTTATTGACTTTCTAAATGAAATCCTTTTTGTTACATTATTAAATTTTTTTTTGAAAAAGTTTATTAAATTATAATTAGATTTTTAAAATGAATGATAAACAAAATTTTAATTCTTATCATTCTAGTATGATAAAACTTAACAATAATTTTATGAACTTAAAATAAATTAATTTTTAAAATCATTTTTCGATAATTATCTTTATGTGATGACCCAATATTAATTAAATTTAGAGTTACATTTAATACCCATGGTCTTAATTTTTAGAGCCCTATTGTCAGCATAGACTAGACTTATGCAAGAGCCTGAAAAAGTCATTTTCACAAATTTCCAAGTCAATTACTTGACTTGACTCTTATTTTTGACTTTTGAACAACTCTGTACAAGGCCATAAAAAATTTAGCTTTGAAATTAAAAAAAAATATTCAAAATTTACTTTCTAAATTTAAGTTAGATTTTTCTGATGTAGTTTTTTTATTAGATTCAATTGATATTGATTTGGAGTCATTTAAAATGGACGTTTTGTAATAATCACAATTATTTGGTTTTGTTTGACCAATGGCTATTTGTGGCGAGTCGGTCGAGTTTGACTTGAATCTAAAGCTCAACCGTTTGATAAAGCTGCTTGACTTTGTCCTCGACTCAGAGCGGACCATTTTTTCCGACTTAATTAAATTGCTTGTGTTGGAACTTTTTCGAGAGCTGTGTATAGAGCTTTTTATATTTGTTTTCTTATCTCCACTAAATTTCTCATTTCGATTAAAATTATTAACTTTGTTGACGTAAGACAGTTGTGTGTTTGAATTGGCTTTGCTTTTTCTTAGATTAAGATTCGACATCAAGTGATCAAATGATGTAAATAGAGATTTATCATGCAAATTATCGGTACTGTGTCTGTAAGATTTTTGTTTCTTGGCCGGTTCGGCCGATGTCAATTCCTGTGTGCCATATTCTTTCACGTTCATCTTGCCAATTTCATTAAAAACCCTGGTTGAACCATTACAATGCAGACCATTTCCAATTTTGTTGTTGTTTGTCCGAGTATCTATATCATAATGAACAGACACTTGAAAACAAAAAAAATGAAATAAGATCTATAAACCTAAATTTTTGCTGAGATAGAACGCTTTCAAAAATTATATAGTTATTTTCGAAAGCGTTTTGTTAATCTTATCTTTTAAAGGTAAGATAAATCATTGTCTAAATTAAGTTCATATATTCAGAAAGTTAAAAAATGCTTTGTTATATAATCTAATGAAAAAAAGCTTTTATTTTTTTTAGTGGAATGCTAATTTTAATTTTATGCTGATTGTTCACCTTTAGATACTGTCACTTTTTGAATAAATTATACTTGATACTTAGGTTGCTTATCTAATAGGTAAGTATTGTCAGTCAGCTCCATCGATTATCCAAACACAAAAGTAACCTAATTTCTTAAATGCTGAGCTAATTTTGTTCCATAAGCAAGATACAAAATTCCTTAATGAGTCCATTCATGTTGTTCTTCACTGTCAAAGAATTTTACTTGTTTGGCTCAGAATTTGCATCAAAAATCAATAATTTACATCGCCTTAATCCTTTCATTTATTATAATTAAAAAAAAAATTTATATCTAAAATATGATCTTGTTTTCCAATATAAATTTAATGATTATTGTCTAAAAATCGCTTTCAGGAACATGTCATGTCTATGTTTTAAAGTCTTATTTCCGACTTAACTATTTAGTTTGATAATGTGTTCGAATCTTTCGAACACAAGCCCCGAGGCTCAGACACAAGTCTACATGAAATGTACTAAGTATGATCAATGGTATCGAAATGGAAGCTCGGCTTGAAATGATTTTAACTGAGTATTAACTTTGAAAAGCAAAGGCATTTAGATAAATCAACATTAAATTGTAAAAATTGTTATTATAAATTTAAGATACTTAACTAGTCTCTCGATGATCTTAAACAAATCAGAAGCTTTCTTTCAAACCAGATTAATTAGATTCAAAATTAGTAATTAGTGTTCAAAATAGTTCTTTTTAGCGTTTTTTCAATTTTAATTATTGAACATATTTGGATAGCATGTGGTAGCACATTATATAAATTCTACCATATTTTGAATTTTAATGCTTCTTAGAGTCTATTTAAGCAAATAATAAGATATAATATGCCTCTATTCAATTTACTTGAAACAAAATTTTGTAGCAACAAAAAAAACACAGCTTAAAATTGAATGAATCTAATTTTGATGAAAGCTAACAAACTAAACTGCAAAATGCTACTGAATTTAAAATTGCTCTCAGGAGAAAACACTTGTGCCGAAATATTAAGATTCTAATCAAATTTTAATTACGAGATTTTGCATTTAAATTAAGTTTTATTGATCTATTTACTAAATAAAAACTATAACATTCTCATTTCCATTTAACAAAAGCCCGCTCTTATGTAATTATTTTCCGCAAAACATTTATTGCCAGTTTTGCTCTTTTTTTCATCTTATTTTCTCTATGAATTGAACTAGAGACCTGGGAATTGAATTAAAACAAAATTAATTTTCTAGATTTTAATACCAAATTCAAAAAAATCCTATGGCAATTTCAATTCTATTCATTTAGGTTCCTTCAAAATTTTTATTTGATCAGTATTATTTTATCCTAAATAAAATAGTCTAGCTCTCCTCCTACATTAATAATAAAACTTCACTATAACTAACTACTTTGTGAGGTTTTGAATAGTTTAAAATTTTAAATGATTTATAGCACATTTGCGCTAATATGACAATAGGTACTTAAAATAATTCATATTTTTATTCTCTTTCAAACTTTCTGTTTGAATATTTACATTTAAGAACTACCATAAGCGCAGAAAAACTCCCTCAATTTCAACTTTTTAACAAAAGAAAATTTGAAAAATAAATGTTTGACTGTTGTCAATAAATATTTGAAAAGTTAATTGCCCACTTTAAATTTGCTTTAAAGCTTAAATTTCATCAAAAACTAGTTATTTCAACAGAGAAATTTTTAAATGTCACTTACTTTTACTTTCAAATTTTACCAGGAGTCCATTTCAAAATTTACACATCTAAATTAAAATAAACTAAAAACAAATTTGATGAAAATTCGATTTTAATTTTGACATAAAAAGCTTTTTGATGCAATAAAATTTTTATAAATAATATAGAAAAAAAAATGCTAGACAAATTTAAATATTAATACAGATATATTTAGTGATTAATTGACTTCATTGTATTACACTAAATGATCGAAATCAAGTAAATAAAAATAGATTTAACAATTTTTTGAACTTTTTTATAATGCATCACAGATTTTTCTAATGCTATTTGAATATATCCAAGTCCAGGGTAAAATTAAATAGCATTTAACTATGCTTAATGTAATCTTCTGAATTTAAGAGTTCGATCGATAATTTATGTTTTATTATAATTTTATAAAATTGGAAAATTTTAATTAAAAAAAAAATCCAAATTTTTGGATAAACTATTATGACTAGGGAGTTTGTGAAAACGACAATAAACAAAGCACATATACACAATAGTTTGGCAATTTTCTAATTAAGTTTGCTATTATGGATTCTCAAGCAGTTGCTTTAAGAACAACAGCTTCTTAGTCACTCTTGTTTCTATTTCCTTAATAAAATCGATTTTCTATTGCATAACATCTAATTTTTTTTAAAATGCTCATTTGAATCCATTTTTTCCCACTTAACAAGATAACCATATTACCATATTTAGCCTTAATCATAATTGATGATTTGAATAAATTTATTTAAAATTTTCCTAAAAATTCATGACGTAAATTGAATGAAAAATATACCTATGACGTTAATAAAGGTATTAAGTTGCCGTAAGTAAACAAAAATATTAGTTTAAGCAAAAAAGTTAACTACTATCAAAACATAAAAAAAAATAAAACTTCTAATGAAGGCTATTATTATTTTTTTTTGAATAAAACTAAATATTTTTAAAAATTTGTTACTTTCTATACTTTCAGTCGGAATTTTCATTTTTCAAAATTGATTAATGTCGTTATACGGACAAAAAAGTAATTGTTTCAATTAAATCTAAGAATAAAATTCAATTGTTTTAAATTGACTACTTCAGTAAAATTCAAAAAATCAATAGTTTTAACTTAAAATTTAATGTTTCCTTAATTTCCAGATTTTTATTGATTTTTTCAACTAATTTTGATTATGGTAAAAATTATTTTAAAATTAAATTTACTTAATTTACTCAACATTTATATACTCATTTTTGGTTAGCTATCTGCTTTTTTTTTTTAAATTCCAAGTTTAATTAGAATTCCAAAAATAGTCTTTAAACATAAATGGAAAGTAAAAAATCAAAATGTTCCAGATGAATATGTTAGTAAATTACATTTTATTTTTCTTATAAGGTGTTTAAACTTTAAACGTCATTATTTTAATTAAACCAATTTTTTCTTCTAAAAATAATTAATATTTCAAAAACATCTTTTATTTTAATTAGTCGCAAAAATAATATGGTAATTTGAGACGGTCTAGATAGTTTTAATTAATTTTCAGAGTAAAAATAGTTTTTAACATTTTAACAAAAAAAGAAATTAAATTCAAGATAGTTCTTAAGTTTTTGTGAAGCCAACAAAAAAGTTTTTTTTTTAATATTTCTATTGATTTCATCAAAAATTGTCCTCATTTTCAATGTTTATTTAGCGTTTCTTATTATATTTGCTTGTTTAAAAAAAGTATTTATTGGCTTTTTTTCCCAAAAAAATAAGTCAATTTAAAAATTCTTTTTAAAGTGTTTTATTCTGTTACTTTATATTAATAAAATACAAATAAACATTTATTTATATCTGAGAATTTGGATTTTGAAAAAAATAAAAAATTTATTTTGAAATTGAGTTCTATTATCGTCAATTTAAAAAAAAAAAACTAATCAAAAATTTTATCTAAAAATTTTTCTTGTTAGATATTTAGATGTGAGTGATTGAGCCACCGTTTTTGACGATTGATGAATTTGAGACAATTTGAATTTAAAAAATTAATTATTTACAATTTTGATTTAACTAATAATTGTGTCTAATGATGGTAAAAATCTTTTAAAATTCAAACGACAACTAAGTTTACTTTTAAAAAAACTATTTCTTGGACATCATTGCTACAAAATCTAAAAAAATATATTAGATTTCAATAAAGAATGGTTTTTTTTTCAATATACCTCCAAAGTCAACTTTTCCATCAGCTTGGAAAATAATTTTTTTAAAGGATAAAATTTTGAAAAATTAAAAAATTACAATTTTGATCGGCTTCTTTGATCATGTCTTCTATATCTGATCCACTGACAGACTGACCAAGAGAATGCATGACTAGTTTAAGCTCTTTGGCTGTAATTACTCCGTCACCATCTAAGTCGAACACTTTAAAAGCTTCTTTTAGGTCTGCTTCTGGATCAGCAATTGATTTTGTCTTATCAAGCATGTCTGTAAATTCATCAAAATCAATTACTCCATTCCCTTGAAGACAAAAATCATTATCAATTTATTAAGAATTAAAAATAAATAACCATTTTCATCAATTAATTTCATTATTTCTTTTAGTTGATTTTCAGAAACTCGGTGTCCAAGTGTTTTCATCACATAGCCGAGCTCTTCCCATGATATACGACCATCGCCGTCTATTTTTATGGAAAAAACTAAATAGACTAATTTTTATCATTTTATAACTATTCTACCTCTGTCTAACATCAAAAATGCTTCTTTGAAATCTTGAAATTGAAATCATTTTTAATTTTTATGAAACAAAAAATCTTTTTATTTGGAAATAGAGCATTTTATTGGTATTTTTTAAATTCTTAAAGCTTAGCTAAAAAATTAAAGAGTATACATTTCCGTTAATGTTAAAATTAGTTTCATCATTTTAAGTAACAAATAGAGCAGTAAAAAACTTAAACATTAGTCATATTTTAATGTCTATATTCTAAAAAATAAACGTATTTTAGTAAAATGTTCATCAAATTTGCTAAAAAAATTTTAACAAATTAATGTAAACAATTTGATGCATAGGTTTAAATTTTTGATGCTATCATATTTATTTCTTTATGTATCTAATGTAGTGGCTAATAATTTAAAAAATTCATTAAAAAAATGAATGAATGCTTTTCTGATTAAGTTATCTTTCGAGTCTAGTATGATACCAGCGTGTTGGAAAAGAGCTAATGTTACTCAAGTATACAAAAAGAAAGGTGGTAAAACAAATCCTGAAAACTATCGTCCAATATCGCTTTTATCGATATTAATAAAAATAATGGAGAAGCTAATTAGAGATGAAATGGTAATGCATTTATCGGAACACAAATTACTTTCTATTCAT
>PJRA01000077.1:935459-952563 GCA_016987375.1 Brachionus koreanus
AAATGGAATGATCAAATCGATAGCTGCGTTAAAAAAGCTAACAACATGCTTGGTATGATCAAGAAAACGTTCGTGTATTGGGATGCTCAATCGTTTTTGCAGCTTTATAAAACATATGTTAGACCCCATCTAGAATACTGTGTACCCGCCTGGAATCCATATTTAAAGAAGGATCCAATCCATATTTAAACTTGAACAAGTACAAAGAAGAGCAACAAAACTTGTTCCACAAATAAGAAGTTTGAACTATGAGTCAAGATTAGCTAACTTGGGATTAGAAACTCTAAAAGATTAATAAATGATTGAAAAATGCTACTTTAATTTACTCAATTTTTAAATCATACATAAAATTATTTAAATTTTTTTTTCCTTTTATTAACGTAGATTAATGTAAATTTTGACAATCTTTAAGAAAATAAAAATATAAAAAAATTATGCTAAATTATAAATTTAGGAGAAAAAAAAATTCAAGATATTAGGGTTAAATTATTCTAATTTTGGGACCAAGTTAATAAATATTGATATTTTTGATGAGAAATAAAAAATTGGTCGTAATTAATTTTTTTTAGAAAATGACTTTTATTTTAGCTTTATTTCATATTACTTATACTTATTTCTGAATAGTCTTTTATTCAAAATAACATGTGAGTTATTATAAAAATAAAAAATTAAATCAATTTTACAACTAGCATATGTTGAAACTATTGAAGAGAACTTTTTAAAAAAGTTATATAAATGATAATTTCATCAAAACAAATCAAAGCAAGCTAATTTTTGGATTAAGCTAAAAAAAATTAGTATAATCAATCTATAAAAAAATCTAGTCAAATTTTCTTTAATACTACTTTTGCAATAATGAAATTTTCTTTAAAAAGTATAAATTGTTCCAAAACTTTTAACTTAGTAAAAATAACTGATTTAAAAATATGTTGAAACTTTTCAAAAATATTTTATCTTTAATTATTGAATTTTAAGAGATCAAAATATGAAAAATTTTAAAAAATAAACAAGAAACTTTGATTAAAAAGTATAAATGTTCGAGCGTGAAAAAACTGTAACACTTAATTGCTTGTTCTTAATTTATAAAATTAAATTTTTAGAGAGTGAAATTTTTACTGGGAGTAATATCTTGCTTGCAGCTTGTCTTGATTCAAGTTCTTAATTCATTGATTTTCCGTATTTTCAATAATTAAGTCATTTTTTCGAATCTTAAATTGTTTTTAATTTTTCTAAAATTTTAGCTAATTAATCTTTTCGAAATTTTTTATTTATAAATGATTTGGCATTTTCGCATGGTTAATAAATTTGATTCTTATATTAAAACTCTCTTTAATACTACAAGCAACAACGAATCTTTAGATTTTTAAAATTAATTTATTTAATTTAGGAACTTTATTTCCGTTTTTTATTTCTAATAAGTGTACAGACCCTACAGACCGCTTTTTTAAAAAATGGATTTACATCATCTTTATTGTTTGTTAATAAGTTAAAAAGATTTCTTATTTGAAGAAATTTTTCAACTAGCTTAGGCTCTAAATTCTTCAATAAAAACACAATTTGGAGATCATCATTTGACTCTTTTGGTGCTTCTAGGGTCAATAAATAAAAAGAAGCCTAAAAGTTTACGTAAATTAAAATTTTTACTTAGACTAATGGTTTTTCATGTTTATTTTAAAGATAATTTTCTTTTGTAAATTCAAATGTATATTATTGAAAAAATTCTACCAAAAAACTCACTAATCGTAATTAGCTTTCATAAAAAATATTTTTATTGAATATTTTGGTAATATTTTCAACTTAAAGAATATTGAAATTGGAATCGAATTGTTTAAATATTGTTTTGATAATTTAGACAAGACCATTAAAAATTATAGATCTATCAAAAAATTTGCATTAAAGAATAGAATGTATTTGATCAAAAAGCTTAATAATTTTCTCTTGGACTTAACATTAACTCTGTATATGCTGTATAATTTTTATTATAGAAAAAAATCTTTACTAGAAAATATAAATAAAAAAAAAAACTGTTGAATATAAATTTACTAAATGAACTTTTTTATTTTAATTTTAGCTTTAAAAATATAATATGTCAAAATAATCAATATATACTCATACCGTAAACCCTTGCGATATCATGCATGGGATAACTTTTGATTCTTAGGATTTAGTGCATGCATAAGCGACCATCCTTCTCATTTTAAAATCGGCTCCTTTGAGATGCGTGCATAAAAATGCAGATTTCATGATTTGATGCGGCGTTAAAATTTAAAAAACAAGAAATTAATCGGTCAAAAACCGAAAGGTGGACTTAACCCCACATTTGAGCTATGGTGCGGGTTTAATAATTAGGTTTACAAAAAAAAAACTTAAAAATTAAACAAAATAATTAAGAATATTTTTCAATGGCCCCTAATTTAATTTATAATTTTCAGTTTTTAATCCCTAGTCAAGTCCGCATTTTAGGTTTTTGACCGATTAATTTCTGGTTTTTTAAATTTAAATTTTTAAAAAAAAAAAGATTTTTTCTCTATGGCAACAGTGCGAAAATTTCAAATTTATTTAATTAATTTTTTATATCATAAATAACTAGTAATTGTTAAATTTCGACATTTTGAGTCCTTTTTTTGTGAAGTAATAATTCTTCATTTAAACTAAAAAAAGAGCGATGAGTTTTTTAGACCCCTTTTTTTAAAAAAAAAATTTAAACTTAAATATTTTTTGAAAGAAATAAAAATTTTTGAAACAAGTTTTTTTTTAATTAAATTTGAAAGAGCAAATTGAAATATCTTGAAAGTTAAAGTTAAATATTTTAGCACCAAAATATTAATTCATAGCCAATTTTACGCACTTTGCTTCGATCCAAATTCACTATTCTGAATCTGAACGAAAAAACTTCCACCACGGCTTTCCAGACCATATTTGGTTTTGCCTAAAAGAACAATGTACTGCAAGGAACACCAAAGAAAGACAATTTTATCAAAGAAGACAAAGAAGAAGAGATAGAAACAAAAAGCATTCTGAGAGGTGTCCTCTTAAAATTAAAAACTAAAGCGTCAGCACTGGCAAAATCGATCCTACCGTGTTTTCTTTCTTCCTATTCATTTAATCATTTAATTCAATTTAAAAAAATATATTTATATATAAAGTAATTAACAGACATAGGTGTATGTGATTAATTGTGCCATTTATATCTATTCAATTAACTAAACTAAAATAGTTTCAAAAGTAAGCAACTTGTTTTTATTTTCTAAAAAAATTTTTTTTAATTTCTAGGAAAAATATTTAAACTGTTTACTATGCTAAATTTAAAATTTTTATTTACAATCAATCGTGTTTAGAATAATAGGCGCAAAAAATTAAAAGTATATTTAAAAAATTGAGATTATTCCATTTTATTTTCTAAGTGTGAAAAATCAATTAATTTGTTGTTTTTTTAAAAAATAGTCTGGAATAATTTTTTGGTTAAGAAAATATAGACTCACCGTCGATATCTTTTTTATCCATTTCAGTTCCAATGGTTAGATAAATCAAATTTTGTATACTATCTAAAACAAAAATTAAAAAAGAATGCGAAATTGAAAAGCTATAGATGAAAAATTATAATTATTTTTGAAACCTAATTTTCCGTGTTTTGGTGTGCTTGGCTGAAATAACAAAAATTAAGCTAATAAAATGAAATTTTGTCAAATTTTGTGTCATACTAGTACCAATTTTTTATTGCGATTGAGAATTCTCAGCCTTATTTTATTAAAACCAGCATCCTGAAAACAAAATTATTGGCCGAATTAGCTAATATTAAGATTTCTCAGGAATGACGTTTCAGCGCCAGCACGAATCTATGTCTCTTGTAGAAATAATTACGTTATAATTAAAAATCTAATTGAATTCCTGGTTACATCTTAGTTACACATTCATGATTGTTTATCTAATATTTAAAAAATCAATATTTTGAGCCAAAAAACGGCTAATTTAAAAAAATATTTATTAAAATTTGTTAAAATCGATGAATTCGAATTTTATATCATTTATAATCTTTTTCCGAAAATAATTATAATCTTGAGCAAAACAAAGCCTTCTCATTTCAATGCTCATGTCAATACCTTTGCCGATGGAGTAAAAAATACTCCTTTGCTGCTAAAACTCTGAGCTTGCTTAGAATTTATCCATGCTGAGATCGGTTCATAAGTACCTGGACCCGGAATTTTCTAAAATAAAAATTTAAATAAAAAGAAACTCATCTTATTCTATTACATTGTCTAAATTTTGAAATCTGCCATTTTTAGATTTAAAACAAGAAGAAATTTCTTTTTTATTTTCGAGTATAGCTGGTTCATACTCGCCAGGAGATGGACCATCTTTTGCCACAAATAAATTGCGCTTTCCTTTTGACTTAAAAAATGAATGTCTAGAAACAATCAATTAAAAAAAAAGTATTCAAGTAAATGAAAAACTGACTTGACTGGTTCAAGGGAAGAGTCATTAGTCATGTAATTGGCCGTTTCATAACTCATTGGACTTAATTCTGGACCCTTTAAGGATCAGGCTAAGAAAATTCTTTTTGAAATAAATTTAAAAAAAGTTTTACTGCTGATACACTAAGCTTATTCTTTTCCAAAGGAACGTGGTTTTTAAAACTGTATGACATGTTAAGTTTTTTTATTCGTTGAGAAAAGTCTTCATATGAATAGGCACCAGGAAGCAGAAATTCTCCTTTCCCTATCTGTGGTAATGGCTCATGGCGTCTTCCGTCTGATTTAAACCGGTAGGTATTGGGTCTTTTGACAAGATCATTTATAAAATTTGGTAAATTGTATTTCCCAGGCAATGGAGTTTCCTTTGTTTATTTTAAAATTAAATTTTTTATTAAAGATTAGAGTCTACTACTTTAATGCTACAACGCCACCATGATTCTCTACCTGATACAGGCTTTTGATAGCTATCTGATATTTTACGGCGTATCTAATTTAATTTTTGAAAATAAATAAAATATCAGATTTTTGATACTTTTGACAAAAAAATTATAAAATTTTTTAATTTTTTTTTTTTCATTAAATAAAAAATATTTTTCAATTAAGGCCACTTTTTTGAAGATTTTAAATTAAATAAAAAAAATTGATCTAAATACCAATTTAGGATCCTTAAAAAGCGTTGATTGCTCACGTAATAATTCCTGTTTGTTTGATTTTTCGTGGTAATCTTTGTTCATCTCTTCTGAGTATCTAAAAAAAAAAAGAAAAGAAAAAATAAACAAATTAATTTAATAAGCCAGATTTGTCGATCTAATATTTTTTATCTTCAATCTTAAGAAACCTTAACAAATATTTTTAGAGGCTTCTCTAAATTGGATTATATTTGATCGAAATTCTTGGTATATTGAAAATGGATGGATTCTTAGAAAAAAATGGTAAAACTACCTTTTTATTTATTTTATCAAGATTATTTTTTAAAAATTTCTAACAATTTGTTAAATCGACTAACAATAAACTTATACTGGTTGCATTAGTTACAGTAACAAGACTAATTGTTCTTTATTTTATTATAATTAAGTAATAGCTAATAAGCAACCTTTGAAGCCATTTAAAAATTAATTATTTACCATACTTGTATTTTAGCTAAGAATCCCTATGAAACAAAAGGCGTTTTGATGCAATGTATCGTTAGTATCACATTAATTGTATTTTAATTAAAATGGTAAAGTTTAAATTTTGGATTTTATTTTATTTTTTTTCGAAGATTTTGTTAGAAAAAATTAAAACTTGTTGAAAAAATAATCTAAAAGCAATTTAGACTTAATAAATTAAACAATTTTGTTCCTATAGAAAACTTTTGCTTAAAAGACGCCATATATTTCTTAAAATTTTTTAATCGATAAGAATAATTCTCATTATATTTTCTTTCGATTAAATTCGTTAAAAATATTTATAACCTAAAAGATCCTTTCGAAAATATTCGAAAAATTTAAAATAAAGATAAATTTTTGAAAAGAAAAAAAAATTTACAAAAGGACCGAACTTTAATTTTTTGATATTTTATAGAACATTTTTAAATGATTAAATTTAACGGTTAAACTGTTCAAAGATTTGGTGATTACAAATTTGAAAAATGTTAAAACTTTTTTTTCCATTTAGTTTACCTTTATTGCATTACATTTATTAATTTAATTTAGCAATAAATAGTTTGTTTGTTTTTCTTGAAAATAATTCTTTTAAAATAAATAATTTAATTTTTGGATCTCGTTTTTTTTAGCCTACAATGCTGATTTTTAGGGTGATTTTAGCAAAATTACGAAACTTAACCAAAATTTTAGACGTTTACTCGACTTTTCATAATTTTTTGATTCCATTGAAACAAAAAAAATAAAAAAAGTGAAATACAATACTATAACAAAAATCTGGCTTCTTCAATATCAAAATTTATAAGAAACAAAAAATTGATTCATTTAATTTTTACTTATCTATCAATTTATTTTCTAGCTTACTCATTAATTCCCATAAAAATCTCTAAAAATTATCAAGTTTTTCAAAATAATTTAAGTTCTTTTTACAATGTATATACCATTTTTTTTTATAAAATAATTTAAAAAAGGTTAATTACAAATTTTATTTTTTATTTTTAATTCATGTTTAAATCAGCATTTTCATCTATAATAAGAAATTAGAAATCTGTGTCATATATTGTCTGTGTAAATTATTGGTTCGGGAATAATTGAATGGCATCAGAAAAATTCTCATTTGAAATAGCAAGATTATCGGTCAAAAAACATAATATAATTAAGAAAGATGCGTTCTTTATATTTTATTATTTATAAAGCTAAAAATCAGATTAATTTTTGAAAAAAGTATAACAATACTGAATCATTTAAACAAAGTTTTGATTTTTTAAAGTTTAATTTTTTCTAAAAACTTTTATTTTTTTATTTAATTTAAAACAATTTTTAAGGATTCAATAAATTGAAACAATGCTTTTTTAAGTGGTTTTCCTTTTTTCTTTAAACTACTTTGTACTTTATTTTTGTTAATTCTTTTTTGTTTAAACTGTATGGGCTAACAAAAAAAATTATAATTAGTGAAAAACTTATTCAGACAAAATCTGTTTCAACGGACAATAATATTATACAGTCCCCATAAGCTGCAGTACACTAAAAAAAAAAGCGAAAAAGCGTATTAGTAGCATTTTTGTGATTGCAATCTCTTTATAAATGATTCCTTTGTCAGGTTTTTTACTTGGTTGTGCATTTACATCCTCAAAAGCAAGCATGGTGTCACCTTCATTGAAATCGAGAATAGCTGATTCAGCGCTAGGCATTTTTAATGATAAGTAATAATTTAGATTACAGCGAGTTTTTTCTTCTAATTGAACCAAATACTTTTCCTGATGTTAAAGAGATTGGAATTTAACTGACAACTTAGAACAAAAAATACATAAATAAAATTAAAATCAATAATTCAAATGAAAATTTTCTGCTAATTTTATTTTATCATGTATCAATTTTTCAAAAAATTAATTAAATTTAATCAGAGCTTAATAATATTTATTTAAGTCTTTTTAAAAGATTTGCTTAATATACTAAATCACCGATGGGTCCAATAAATTGACATCTTAATTGAAAATATAAATTAAAATTAAAAATTTTGTCAAATTTTTTCTATAAAACTTTACTATTTTTAAGATCAATAACTTTAGAAAAATATCTTGGATTCAAAAACCCATTATTATCACCTGGCGAGAGAATAACATCATTTAATGATTTGTAAAATTTCAGACCGTTTCTGATTGCTTTTTCTAGATCAATAAAAATTGCAATTTGACAATTTGATCTCATTCCACTAATGACTTCATTCGAATTCGGCATATTTGTACTAAAGTGAATATGTTGTCGGTTCATTTTACTTAAACCTTCATGTTTTATTTTATCCCAGTTATTAAAATAGGTACCATGAATTACTGTTTTGATTTCTTCTGTCGTAGTTATTTCTTCCATTTCAATTTTTACATTTTTCATGCTATGTCCTTGGTTTGCTCGTATGTAAGTATTTTCTCTTTTCGTTTGTTCATCAAATTCTTTTTTAACAAAAAACCTCTTCTTGGGACAGTTCTCGACTATTTTCAAAATTTCCTCAGCACTCACATCTTTCATTGAAGAATGAGTTAAAAGTTTATTTATTTCGATAAATCCATCTGAATCAATGGCAACTTTTTCCTTCTCGGCGCCATGACGTAAAATAAAGCTC
This sequence comes from Brachionus koreanus, assembly GCA_016987375.1. Lineage (NCBI taxonomy): Eukaryota > Metazoa > Rotifera > Eurotatoria > Ploima > Brachionidae > Brachionus > Brachionus koreanus. The sequence goes on from PJRA01000077.1 coordinate 943,691, forward strand.
ATCGCTTTAGAAATTTGAACGTCTTTCGAAACTTTTTTACCTCTAGTAGCCATCGTTAATTTCCTATTTTTTTTTTCATATCATGTCAACTATTTATACAGAATTTAATCATTCTTTTTTTGTTTTGAAAAAATATTAATAAATTACTTCAAGTTGTGAAATTATTTATTTAAAATTCAAGGCTTCTAATTTAACATTCTCTTTAGAATAATTTAAAATATATAAAATAAAAAAATCAAATTTTATGATCAAAAAAAGAAATATCCTAAAATATTTGCTTGTTTATAAAGTGTTTCTATTCATTGTTATAGGCTTTTTTTGTTAACTAGATTAAAAATACAAATAAAGTGCTACAAACTTACTTGTAAAATTATATAAAAGTTTCAAAATTTAGTTAGTTAGTCATTTAAACGAAATCCTCAAGTCAACCGACTGTTCATCAAAGCAAAATGCAGAATTAAGTTTTTGGCTGTACTAGCGCCAGCTGTACTGAGATTACTGTGATTAAACCCAACTTATCTAAACCATTTAACCAAAACATACACAGATGCCACTCAGAGTGTCCCAGTAGCAAAGCATCTTACAGAATGCATTTTTGAACCAGAAGCCTTTAAAAAACTAGGCAAAACCCTGAGTTAAATGTCTTAACTAAATTAACTCTAGATTTACTTTTGGATCCTTTCATGCTTGATTTTTTCATGATATAATATTTGTACAATTTAGTCAGAAAGTAGTTTTGCCATAGCAACTTCTGAACCGATCAACTACTGATCCGGCCTTAGTAATTGCGTTAACAAATGAAAAAGGTAACCAACTTTTCTGACATTGTTGAATCCCTAAACGCGCTTGTAGAGAAAATTACGGAAAGCATTACTTTGTCAAAATCTAAATTTTCTGCTCGTAGAGCTATCCTGGAAAACAAATCACTTAATTTAACATCTAGATTGGAAGATATCGAAAGTAACTACATAGAAATGAATCAAGCTACTAAAAGCAATCTAGAATCAAGAATAGGTTTACTAGAAAAAAAGAGACGAAATACCCATCCTTAGCGATCTATTTAACAGGAATGGGACAAATAAAAATACCTATTATGAACTTATACTGATAGAAAAATGAGAACAGCGGCAAAAGCTTAAGACGAAAAGTTCTCAGTCATTAGTCTGTTCAAGCAGATCGGTATTGCCCCATCAAGATTCAACATCAAAGGGACAAAAAGAATAAGACGGACAAACCAGACCAATAAAACTGACTATCTTGTTGTTGAACTTGGAAATAAAAGCTTTTAAGCCATATGTAATTAAAAGCTGTGCTGAAAGCTTCTATTTAATGCTCGAACAAATTTTCAAAAAGTCCTACACAATCTGATTGCCAATCAACAACTTTGGCTTTGTTGAAATCATGCAACTTATTGCTTTTTTTTTAGATTTATCTTTACAATTTAAAAATAAATTAAAACAAACAAGTCATTTTAGTTCATGTTTTAATATAAAAATTTTAGTCAATGTTCGAAATAAAACATATTTTTGATTTTTTATAATTCAAAATTCAATTGAATAGATAAAATGTAATTTAAAATATTACTTACTTGTTTCTACAAAAAAAATTAAATGAATAACTTTTGATTTTAAAAAATTATTTAAAAAAATTTTTAAAGAAATTTTTATTTACTCTAAAAAAAATATGTGTATTGAAAGTAAGATTAGCAATTTATTAAAATGAAATTAGTTTTTACTAATTTAAAAAAAAAATTAAAAATTTAAGAGTGACTGACTAATACATTAAAAAAATGATACATTTCATCTTTTGGATCAAAAACACCAATTTCAGTTTTACATATTTTACATTCTACTGGTTTGTATATGTCATTTCTATCTGGCCTATCGGCTGACATGTCGTCAAATTTATTTTTCTTATTTTTTTTTTCGTTTGAATATTTTAATTGCTCATCTTGCTTTATACTGCAATTAAAAACAAACATAGCTCGAAATTGAGTCCTATACTTCTCATGGCGTTGGCAATCCATGCAGACAAGTGACATACAGCAAGGGCAATTTAGTACCGCATCGCTATTAGGATTCAAAGAACCTGATTCTTTGGCTTGATTCATAGATTTCTCATTTTTTAAAACCGATTTTGTTTGTTGTTTTTTACATGCTTTTCTTTGTCCATTCATCCACGCTTGATCTAAATCGTCAGCGTCAGGATCGTAAAAAAGTTCATCATTTGTAAAATGCTCTCTTTTCTTTTTAGTCCTAACTCCGGTCGCCATTTCAGCTTCGCTATCTGTATCACTTTCCTCAGCTGGCTGATTTCTATCCACTTCACCATTTAACACATTCAAATACTTTTCTTCTTGTGCACGTACAAAATTTTCAAGCTCATCGTTCATTTCTTCTTCAAACGATTTCGGTTTAGTCTGAGTATCATCTTTTGCTTTCGATCTCAAATAATTGCTTAATTCCTGATCGAAATCGTTTTCACTTAATAAAAATTACTTATTTAATAATTCACATTTAAACTAAATATTTACCCTTCGGACTCATATGATGCATCGTCTTCAATTGACGACTCGTCATCTTGTTCATAACCAGTATAATAGTCAAATTTAGAACTCATTCTTGTTTTGTCTGTTATTAAAATTTAGTAATTTTAATTTATAGTTTAAAATTTTCATAATTTTAATTTCAAAAAAATTTGAAATATTTTCATGGTTTTAAAGCCAAGCAATACACTGCTATCAAAATAAAGTGAATATGCTTAAAAATTTATTTTAAAATTTTGGTAATAGAGTTTTTGTATAGAGTAAACATGATAAAAATAAAAAAAAAGTTTTTATATATTTAAGCTGAAAATCAATGAAATTTCTTGAAAACAAAAATACACTATATACATAAAATATCACTAGGTTTTCTATTCTATGCCGATCTCAGTTCTGATATCAGAATTCTTATCGGAATATGTGCTCGTAATGAATCGAAAGTTTTTCATGGCCAAATCTTGTAGATTAAATTTGTGTCTTAGCAGATCGTTTTTAAATTGAAGCTCGAAATTCAAGTATTCAATGCCATTTTTAATTCGTGGATGCTGGTCTAAACGGGCAACAAACTCCATGCAGTCCAGCGACCTAGGAAAATCCTCAGCTGGCCCCAGCTCAAACAAGCTTGGGTCGAAATCTTTCAAGGATTTAATTTGACGAAAACTTTCATCAATTGGCACTAACCAAGTAATAACAGCGCTTTTTTGACCAAATTGATCACTTAAAAAGGCTCTTATCTGTGCGAAATAAATATTTTCCAAGTCATCTTTGTCTCTTAAAGCAACAATATCTCCAACTTGTATGTAAAAGCCTCTGTGAAACACATAATCACTGGTGTTAATTTTGGACACTACAATCTGATTTCTGACCGGTGGTTTACACTTGAAAAGCTTGTTTCTTCTATTGCAATCAGCTTCAGATTCAGGATTCAATCTAGCTGACTTTCTTGGCATTTCTTCATAGGTCGAATCCAGCGAGTTTAGCTGAGATTTATTAGTTCTTGTTAGAGGTCGATTGAGCAATTGTTTTCCTTTCTGCTTTTGATTTCCTAGCGTTTTCTTGTTTCTATTTTTTACTATATGCTTAGAGCTGCTTGACGATGAAGAGTCTAGTTTTATTCTTTTGCTCAAATGATCATCGTCAAACAGAATGAGATAGGCTTTTTCAAAAAAGCATTCGTTACAAACTATTTTGTTTCGTGTAACTCGGCGCCAGAAAGACGAGTAATGTGTCTGGCATGCATCACATTTATCATTTGAAAAAAAGAATGTATTTGATTCATCTGTGACTATTTGATCTATGTGCCGAAAATGTTCATCTAGCTCGAAAATAGATTCTTCTATATCTCGCTTGTTCAACCCTGATTTCAAATTGGACTCATCTAAATCATAAAAATCGTCGATTTCTTCTACGGCTACTTTGTTTATTAGCTCATAGAGCAAAATTTTAATATCGTCATCGACTTTCATCGCTATCTACAATATTATCTAAATTAAAATTTAAAAATCTGTTAATCTAAATTTGAATATTTAAAGCTGATCAAAGCTTTAAACATAAAATAAACAAGTTTTTTAATTTAAGTATTCAATTTTTACGTATTAAATCGAGCTCATTAGTTTTATTATATTCTTATAAATTCATTTTATGATAATTTTTGCTATTCTTTTTTAAATTTTTTTAATTTTATTTTAAGACAAGTATTCAATTAAATTTTTCAAAGATGAATACCTTATTCTTAACTTAACTAAATACTTATTCTTTATTTTATTAGACTTAATTTTTTAAAAATAAAAATTTTCTCAATGCTTTTACTTGTAAATTTTTTTAGGACAACATGTTAATAAACAAAATTAACTTTAATTTAACTCGTGAATAAGAAAAAAAAGATTTTAATTGATAATTCAGTTCATTAAGCACGTTCCGAACTATTCAACAGATAAAAATTGAATTAACTAGTTTTCACTAGTTAAATTTTTTTTATAAATCAAAGGCAAATAAAATTTTTAAAAACTTAATATTTCTATTTTAATTGTTAAAATGTTATGTTTGATAATTGTTGATTTTTGGGTGGCCTTTTTTTTGCCTTTTTATTCCTTTAAAAAACACTTATCGAATTGCAACAAAAAAGGGAGATTATTTTCAAGTCAAATTTTTAAAAAACGTAGTCTTGAAAATTTTGTAATGTCATTAAAATCTTAATATGAATAAAAATTAAGAATAAAGTTTTAAATAACTATAAAGTTTTTAAAAAATAAATATGCATAACATTGAAAAAGTTTAAAGACATTTTAGGTCCATTTAATAGTCATTGAATTAATTATATAACAATTGAATTATGTATTCAATAACAGTGGGATGCTTGAGAGTGGCCACATGCTCGGCACCAGGCACTTCTTGATAGTAAATACCAAACTTGGTCTGCCCAATCCACCTCTGATAGCCAAGTAGGCTCTTCAAATTAACAGTGCCATCTCCATCGCCATAAGTTACAGATGGTTGAGAGTCTGGAAAGTCCTTTTGTTTCAAATATGTGAATGACTCGGGTGTTTTAAGACCAACACCATACAAAAAATGGGATTCAACCTGTGGTGGTTCTAAATAGTAAACCAGTTTTTCAGTTATTTTTCTCATTTCATATCCTAAAGGGTAGCCTATGTCTGTAAAAAATTCCTCATAATTATTTACTGTATAGTTTTTGTTGGGCGTTGAAACAAGTATGTCCTCATCTGACCAAAATTTATTGCTCGGCATCAAAAAAGCAGTGCTTGGCGCTGATCGCTGATAAGCTCTGACACTCAAAGGTTTGACTACTATTATGTCAATATTATCCCCGGAGGCCATAAGCCTCATGGTCTTGGAAGCACCTCCCCACGGTGCCGATAAACTTACAAAATTTTGAATATACTTGTTCTTCCAGGCTTGGGTTACAAAATTATTCAGCCAGTACAAAGTAACTGGATTGCCCATGCTATGAGCAACTAGCATAACTCTGGTATTATTATTCATTTCATAAGTTTCTTCAACAAGCTTTGTTAGATCTATAAAATAATGATTTAGTTCATTGGGCGACTTTCGCCAATCGTAAGGGGCACCGCGCACATTCAACCCTCGTGTATAGTTAAGTTTCTTAACCAAGGCATCTACAATAGCTCCAAAATAGATAGTCACCGAATATTTACTGTCATCAAGATACTCAACAGTGCTTGTTCCACCAAAGTCATTAACTTTAATTTCAACACCTTCTCTGTTAGTGCTTGTTTTGGTACGCTCAATCCACTCAAGACGAATATTGTCTATGAAACAATCGATCACATAAGGAGTTATTTCCTGCAGATTGAGCCATAATTCAAAGAAATCGGAGGTTTTTAGCTGACAGAAATAATGCGGTGCGCTCGTTTTATTCAAACGAGCGTGCAACTGGTTGCCACCATAGCCTGGTATAAGCACTACTGGGTATTTAGTCAAAGTTTTGTCCTTTACTTTGTTAAATATTTTTCCAAAGTCTATTTCTTTTTCAATGTTATACAATTGCTGGTATAGCTGTGCTCGGTCTTGGTATGTTCTTGAATCGACTTGACAAATGTAAAATAGAAAAACAAAAAGAATTTTCGCTTTCATTTAAATATTTTTAAATAAATAAATATCTAAAAGAAAAGAGAAAAAAATTTCAAAATTTTTTATTCATTCATTTTTGCCAACCGAACTTTAAAATTTAGTCTTGAAAAAAATTATCATGCAATTTTTTTTATTTTTTTGAAAATAAGATCAAAGTTAATTTTATCAAAAAAAAATTAATAAATAAAATTTACCTTAGTATAAGCAATAAAGATACAAACTGCATAAAAATGCCATTTTATTATTAGTTTTGAAAATAAATTATTTCACAAATAAAAATACTATAAAACCCGCAAATAAAAAACTATTGCTTAGAGGAAAAGACTTTGGGTTTTTTGATGCTTATGGTACCTTTTGTGTTAATTTGTGTAATTAACTGAGCCAATTCGATAAATGGCTTGCAAAGTGCATCTCGCTTTTCCAGTGAGATAATTTCATAGCACTGAGCTTTGAGTTTACTCTGAAGATCTGATCGAACAGTTTCTCTGCTAGGTTCAGTGGGTGGGACCATAGCTGTATAGTCAATAAGAACAAAATGGAATGGCTCTCGCGTTCGACGCTCTCTGTTAAATTTTTCAATTTCTGTTTTTAGCTTTTCAATGCAATGAATCGAGTCCGGATCATTTGAAGCGAACACAAGAACTATTCCATCCACCAATGGAAATAAATAGCGCATTTGGTTTATAGTTTCGCTATCTCGACTGTTTTCCATTCCTTTAGTGTCATATAAACGAATTTTTTCTTTTACGCCTTTGTCTTTTTCCCAACAAGCCACATAAATGTCTTCGATAGTTGGAAAGTATTTTTGATTTATGTTGTAATTATTGTATACAAGTTGTTCTAGTAAGGCAGTTTTTCCAATGGATTTTTTTCCACAAACAAGAATTTTTAAAGTCTTTCCCATTTTAAGAAATCGATGCGAAAAAGTATGGAAAAACTTAAGCTTTTATGCCAATAGTTTAGGTTCAAATGTAAAAAAATTTCTCATTTTAGTTTCGAAATAGCAAAAAATTGATCAAGATTTGCGATGCTAAAATTTAGCCCATTAAAATGCAAATAATTTGAATTTTTTTTTTTATAAATTTAAAAACAGAAATTTTTAGTCTTATTTTAATGAGGAAAAATATTCTTTACTAAATCTCAGTTTAGAAAATTCTTATCTGTGGTTTGTCAATTTTTTTAATTAGCTGACTTTCTAAATAATTTTTATTTTAAATTTTAAGACAAGCTTAAATATTGAAAAAAATCTCTATTTTTTCGATTTGATTTTTATTTTTACGATTAAAAATTTAAGTATACTTTAAAACATACACCCGTCAAGATTGGGAAAAAAACAACACCGGGTGTAAATCACGAAATTATTTAAAAAAAGCCATTTTTTTAATTATTATATTTCTGCCTACCTTTATTTTATTACACAATCTTTTTTTATAAAAAAATAAATCATCATTATATTAAAATTTTGAATAATAAAATACATTTTAATACACCCAAAAATACTCTTGGAATTTTGTGACACACCTAAAAGCTTATAATATTTTTTTAAAGAGCATAAAAATATATATTTGAAAATGTAATTTATTAACTAAAATAATATGATTTTGCTATGAAAAATGAAAAAACTTTTAATGATCTGAGATGATACACTCTGATTTTTTTTCCAAATTTCATTTTTTTTTCACTAAACAAAATTGTTATTGTAGGTTTTCGATCATCAGGAATACAAAAATTTCGTTATTTTTTTTAAACATAAATTATTTTTTGAAGTAAATTTTTGTGTTTTTTTCTATTTTTTTTTAAATGTTTGTAAATCATCAATAATGATAAACTTTTAGAACGTTCACAAAGAGTGTTATTAGGTGATTCCAGCTCAAGTTGGATAAAATTTAAAAGTAGAGTTCTATAAACGATATGAATAAGTTTTTGAGTATTATCCAAGACAATTATAAAGCATTTGCTAATGATACGAAAATCTTATCAACAATTGATAACTTGAACTCAATTTATAAACTATAATCGGATATCGATCAAGTGTGTAAATGATAATATTTTAACCCAAAAAAATTTGATAATATTTTTTTGTTGAATTAAATAATGTGATTTTATTTGTTTGAATAAGCTTAAGTTCTTAGTTTTGTTAGCACTACTACTAATGTTTTATATCCTTCAGTTACAAAATTAATTAGTTTTATTGCATTTTAAAAAATTTTAATCAAAATATTCCATCCATCTATTGTCAATGACAAAATAAAAACATAGTATATATGCTTTATGAACTTTATGCGATCTTTTTGATTTTTAATTTTATTCAATGAAAATTTTAATAAATTGCTTCCATCACTTTAATGTAATATCTATATCATTAATATAAAAAATCATTCTTTCATGTATAGTTATTGGTATTGGTATCAATTTTTATCTTTATTTTTCACCATATTTTGACGAAGCAAATTACGTCGTCAAACGTATTGAGATATGTAAATACATGGGGACATTCGACATAAAGCGCATAAAGGGGCAGTAGAACAAATTGGTTGACAAGAATTTCAAAATATCGGCTGTGCTTAGAGTAAGAAGGGTACAAGATTTGTTACAAAAATTTAATATTGGTAATAACGAGTGATGCATAAGTAAAAGTTAAGTTAACTTGCCCGATCATGCAAATGATCAGGGGATCATATATATATTTATTTGTAAACTACTAAAAATTAGCTATAAT
>PJRA01000077.1:957963-983303 GCA_016987375.1 Brachionus koreanus
TACACGAACGTTTTCTTGAGCATACCAAGCATGTTGTTAGCTTTATTAACGCAGTTGTCAATTTGATCATTCCATTTGAGTTTATTGTTCACCATTACACCAAGGTCACGCTCAGTAGTAGTCTCAGCTAACTAACTAAATAAGAAAATAGTTTTCTTTATTATAATTATTTAAGGGCATAAGAAACAGACCGAATTAAGTAGGAGACAAATAAATCTTTTAAGTTATAGGCCCTTAAAAATTAGTAAAAATTTAAATTTGTTTGCATTTGTTGATACAACTGAAGTATTTTTTTAGTTGATTACCCAAATTTTACACTTGTTTTGATTAACATCAATTGCCGAGGATTTAGAGCTTGTTGTCAGCAAAACACAAGTTTGCTTTTAAGGGGAAGATCATCTTCGATTCCTAGTTCTTCATCATTCAATGTTTCGCTTGCTGGGTCCTCTAAAATGCTTTCTTTCGATAATGGTTGACTCATTTTCAAAATTTTTGAATCTCATAGTTATTCACTTATTATTTATTTATTTTCTTACCGAGATAATGCTCCTTCAGATTAAAAAAAAATATAAAATTAAAAAAAAAATTTATAATCAAAATAAAATAAAATAAAATGTAGAAAAGAAAAAAGTAGTTAAAAAAGTTAAAATATTAAAAAATAGTTAAAATGAAATTAGGAGTAACAGGGTACATAGGCTCAGGAAAAAAGAAAGAAATAGTAAAGTAGCAGTTACACAATGGAGATGGGTATTCGATATTTCTTGATTCGAAACATGCTTTGTAGTTAATAATAAAATGCTTTAATAACTTAAAACTTATCAGTTGTTTTCCATTAAGCTTATGAAATTAATTAGTTTTAAATCTAATGAGTACATGGATAATTTATTAATATCGAGGTAAATATCATTCAATTAGGTAAAGTAAATTAAATTTGTGTAAGAAAACTATATGTGTTAAATAATTTTTATTTGTTTTTTTTTATTATATTTGTGGTATTTTTTACTATTTTTGTGGATATAGTCAACTGACGTTCCGTTTTTATCAAATTTTAATTTTAAAGTTAATTTAATAAGAATCAAATCAAACTCTTAATCTTTGATCGTAGTTTGGCGTTAATTGAAATAAATAAATAGATATAAATTTATTAAATAAATTATTTTTTTTATACATTCAAAAAATAATTTAATCAAAATGGCTCTAAAGAATTATTATTGAAATTTATTTTTTTTAACTAATTTTAACTAATATTAATTTTTCTTAAAAAATTTAAAGATGGTCCAAAAATTAGACAAGAATTGCCATCACACAAGATAGTCAATGTCGGAGACTACTTGAGTCTAACTTGTGATGTTGATTCCAATCCAGAAAGTTCAGTTATCTGGACTTTTAATGAAACTGTTATTTTTTACTACCCAAAATTGATTATTAGTTCGTTTAAAAAAGAAAATTATGGAATTTACAAATGCATTGCATCATTACGAGACTATCCAAGAGTCTATAGCAAGAGCATTATTCTTCCACCTGGACCTCCAATAATTGAATCAGAACCAGTTCAGTATGGTTATTATGGTCATCCAGGATCAATTCAATGTGTATTCCAAAAAGAACCTAAAACTGAAGTATACTAATTTAGAAGAGTAAAATAATTTAAATCAATTTTTTAATTAAGCAAATAGACTGGTTTAAAGAAAATCATCGTATTGATTTTGATAAAGAAAAAAAATATCAATTAAAAAGTGAGGTCCTAGATAGAAAAGGTACCAGAAGTGTTTTGTTTTTCAGAGACATTTCCGAATCTGATTTTGGTAACTATACGTGTAGGGGCTTAAACCATTATGGATCAACTAGTTTCAAAATTAAACTTAAACCTAAAGGTAAACAAAAAAATTAATTTAACTTTTAATTAAAGATTCTTTATTTAAGAAAAAGAAGTCAACAATATGCTCTCTGTTTTTGTTGTTTTCATGTTTTTGTTTATATCAGGAATAATACTTGGCTTTTTTTCCTATGTAAAATTTACAAGCTCACAGAATTTTAAAAAAAGTAAATGCTTTAATTAATAACAAGTTATTAATTTAAATTTTCTAATTATTAGCTAAGAGAAAGAGATCAAATATTCGGGAAGAATATTTTAAATCAAAGCCAAGTTTAATGCTTGATGGAAGGCATTTAAGTTACCCGAGTATTTATCGGAAACCGAGTCAAAATTTTCTGAAAAGACTTTCGAACCAGGTTTTTTTTTTAAATTTTTCTTAAAAATTGCAGTAAAAATTTTCTAATTTTCAGTAAATTTGATGTGATATTTAAATTCGCAAATAGATTATAATAATTTAGATCTCATGTTTATTTTACTACCTTGAATACAATAATTTTTGTCACTGATTTATTTTTAGTATAAAAAAATTGCTTTTTTAATTAATAGCTATATCTTTTTCAAATGTGCATTTGAACAAGAACTGTTTTAGTGATAGATTGAATTATTATGAAGACAAAATTTACCTTGTAATTAATTTTTTATCCAAGAAAGCTTTATCGAGTTTTATTTCATAGACTTACAAAAAAAAAAATAAGAAATGTAAACTTTATTTTCTTAGAACATGAAAAGCATAGCATTTTCCAGCTTATATTAAAGAGGAGGAACAAATAGTCTATTAGTTTAGAAAGATTTTCTCAAAATTTTAAATTTAAACAAAAAACATAAAATTTATGCCCAATGAAACGATAAATATATTTTAACTAAAGACAACAACGTATTTCTCTAAGTGATAAAACATTCATTTTAGAACTAAGTTCTTTTAAAAAAGTCAGTTTTAATACAAGTTAACTTAACTTATGAAATATTTAGTCACCATTAAAATTGAACTTTGGTGATTAATTTTTTATTATTCATGGAATTATAAAAAATTATAAATCTTACTACCACACGATTTAATTTTATTCTGTTTCATGTCTCTAAAACCAAATTATTCTTTCTAGAAATTTGATAAAATTTTTCTTTTGTTAATTAATCTAATTTAATAAAAAGACCATAATGTTAAATGGATATAATCTTTAATAAAATATCTTTATCTAATTGTTTTGCAGAAAAAAACTCAAAAAGTTTGATAATTAAAAAAAAATTCATTTTGTTTGATTTAGTTTTTTGATTTTATAATGAAGTATTTTAATTTTAATCCTTTTTTTTTTCATTTACTTTTTAAATCCAAATTTTTTTTGAGCTTTTCTTAAATTAAAGTTTATAAGAAAAATTTTAAATAGAAAAATATTTTCAAATTACAGACTTATAATAGTTAAAACTTTTGAATAAAATAATTAATATTCATATTAACTAAATATTATTAAAACCAAGTTAAAATTTTGATAACAAATTCAATACAATAAATTTCTAAATACTTTATTCTCAGACTTTTAGCAGCTAGCGAAAAGTTTGTTCAAAAATTGATCTAAATAATTTTTTTATGTGTTTAAATCTATTTAATGAAGCTTTGATAAATTGATCACTCTGTCTCTTGGATAAATAAAAATATTGATTCATTTCTGAATTTAAAAATCTTAATTTGAAAATTTAATTTCAAAATAGAATTTTTTCCAAGATTTAATAAATTTTTCTCTAATAAATTTGAGAAATTAAATAGAAATTGCTCTGCTTAAATTTCTAGCTCAAGTTCTACTCCAATCCAATCTAATAAGTTCATGGTTTAAGTGGTTCAATTCTTTTTTTATTTCCTATTGAATTGATTCATTTCAGTTTCTCTCCTATATTCTATTATATTCTGATGAGTTTTAGCTTAAGAATTTCCCTCTCTTAGCAAAAAAATGAATTTCTTAATCGACCAAGAACTATGCTGTTGATTAGTTTTTTGTTACACGTAAGATCATTCGACCAAGATCTTTCTCCAATACACCAAGATCTTTCTCTTTACTTGTTTGTTTTTATTTAAATGTACAATCTAAGATTTAGTCCATCTGTTTAATATATAATTCCTCATCAAGGATAATGGTTAGTAAAATTAACACTAGAGATTACATAAAAACATAGTAAATTCCTCCAATTCTAATTAAAATTAATTACAAAAAATTAATTCTTGCTTTCTAAATTCTTCTGAATAAACATGTTTGTCTGACAATTTGTAGAAAATTAAATTAAAAACTTTTTATTTTGTTTGAATGATTACTCAATTCGACATTTGTAATTTGTTGATTTTGAGATTTTCTATTACAAAAAAACATACTTATAAGCGTTTTATTTTTTTTCATAAATTTTTTCTTTTTGTTGCTAAAAAGTTCATTTATTTAATCTTTTAAATTATGATTTAAATTTGTTCAAAAATATTTTCTTATTCTAATATTTTTTTTAGAATTTTTATCTAAATAATTCAAATAAGAAAACACAATTTATCTTCACCGAAAATCTAAATAAATATTAAGTTAATTTAAATATTTTTAGTTAATTATTCACACTTGTTCGCCAAAAGAAATGACAAAATGATATTGAGAGAAATTTATTTTGCAATATCTTTGAGCTTTTTGTTATTCACAATTTTTAATTGAAGCTCCGATGTTCTAAAGCCAAGGTATAAGTAAATACTCTAAGATAACATGATCAAGTTAGCTTTGAATAAACTTAAACAAAAACATCCTCGACTTTATTTAAAATTGAGTTTTAGAATGATATAAGATAGTCTTTTCTTCATTCAACTATTCATTTTCTAGTATTTAATTTTAGCATTTTGGAGCCATGTAAAATTGCAATAAATGCAATTAAGAGATATGATTTTCTCATAATTATTGGCTAGGTTTAATTTGATGGAAGACACTAGTTGGAAATTTTTGTCAATCATGAAATATCAAGAATTTTTTTAAAGTTTAGAGGACACGATTGCCAGTATGAAGTTAAATATTTTTATTTACCACATAAATGTTAATTAGAACTTGAAAAATAAAATAGTACTTGTATTTCAGTTTATTATTTTGTATTTTTTTTTCCATAAATTTTTAAATAATTGATCAACTTATAAATTTCTTCTTAATAAGTCTAATTAGTTTTAAAAAGACTTAATTGCCGGGAAAAATTAGTATTTTACTCCAGAGAATATTTTTTTCTCAATTCAGTTCTAATTTTAAATCTAATCTAAATTAAATTATTGAAAATTTTTATTGTAATTGAAAGAAAAATTTCTTAAAAAAAATTTAAAAATTCTTTGAATAAGAATATATATACTACGCGTGGTAGCCAAAGTTTTCAGCCTATCAATGAATATACAGACATTGGCGATGTGCGCAAAATGTCTCATTATGAAGGTAACAATTTAGACATGAATTATTATGACTATGAAATGAACAACTTGGTTCAAAGTCCAAGCGTAAGCGGAAAAAAAAGCATAGTCGAATCGTCCGAAACTTCATTTATAAGTAATAAATCAGAATCTATCCAGTTCGATTAAGACTTTATTAATTGCAAATATTTGAGCGGATGCCGAAAATATTTGAACAAGCTCAACTAAATCACAAGGCTTAATGATCTTAGTTTGAGATTTACATTTAAATAGCTTAGTTGATTAGACATAGATAATTTAGCTTATACGTAAGTTGATGTTGTATCTTTTATTTTTTCCTAAAGGTTAGTATGGGTCGTACATTAAAACTAGATTTATCTTTAATTAAATCTCGAGTCGAGTCGAGATTTTAAAAGCAATTTGAATATACAAAACTAGGCCAGCTAGAATAAATAATCTCAAAGTTTATTAAAATTTAAGAGCCTCATTTACGCACAAGTTTATTGCCGTTCTAAATATGCCAAATCGTTCCCATTAAATTAGCTTTGGTTAAATGCTTTTTTATTTTTAACCTAAAAAAATAAACTTGCTGATTTTAAGGTGACAAGTGTCACCTATACGTTAATTCTCAAGCTCTATATAAAAAATCGCAGCAAAGTTTTTTGGATTCAAGTTTTTAGTTCTCATCAAAAATCAAGTTTGCTTACATTCACTCAATCGAAAAATAAATAATTAGATTTTTCGAATGACTGACTAAATAAATGAGATTTTTAAATTAATTCAGATTTGTTTTGAGGAAATATCTGTCTTTCTTTTTTTCAATTTTTTTGATTTTTTTAAATTTTAATTGAAAAAGTCAAGACTTTCATAGAGATGAATAAAATAGAACTCTTTGTTTTTATTTATCAAATTTAAAAAATATGTATTAAAAAAATGTTATGAAGGCTTAAACTCAATTAATTAAGATATTTCTATTAATTTTTTACACTCAAAGTAAAAAGAGTTTATCCGGCAGCTTTTCAAGTCTTAATCGAATTAGATAAGAATTTTTGGAAGCAAATTTGATCAATTTTTCGCCTATAGATCCGATAGATGGTGAACACAACTATCTAAATTGTGAGACCGACGTTTGAGCAACGATGTAATTTTGATTGTTAGTTTTTGATTTTTTGCCCTAGGGAAATAGATTTTTTTATAAATTTGGCACAAGATTAATGTGCTTTGAAGAAAATTATTTATGTATTTTACAATTAGCATGCAAAATAGTTGCAAGGATCAGTAAATAAAATATGAATTTAAATTCAATTTTTTTCTTTATTCCATTTATCAGTGTTTATTCCAGCCTTGAGCTTCCGTTTAAAATAAAAATATCTTAATTATCTTTATATTGAATTAATGAGACATGTTTAGAAAACAAGATCCAATTTTCTATTTGAATAGAGATAAACTTATAATGAATGCATATTGTTTGTTTAGCCATTTCATTAAGCTTTGATAAAAGACGTAGGCAAATTTAGCTTCTTGAGCTCTAAAATCGAGTGTTGTTCTCTTTAGACTTTTTTCGACTCAACTAAATGAAAGCTGTCCTGGTACGCTAAGATGATAAACGATGGAAAGTATTCAAAGAATGGCTTTATAGCCACTAACTCGGCCTCATCGGCCCCTAAAAACTCCTCGATTCTGAACCAGTATCCGATCAAGTCTATAATTAACTATAGCAACGATATGACCAGCAGTATTAATCGAACAAAGGTGAACTCGAATGCCACCGCCCCCACCTGCAACGCAAATGTTAAATTTAGCGGCCTAATTTTTAAAGAGAAAATAGATGATAGAGAAAAATATCTTACTGCTAAATATCCCAATCATCAAATGGCACTAATTAAGAAAAGACTTAAAGTTGAATTCTGGATCGATGAGCAGCTTAAATTTTTGTTCGATATTTCTGTAAATTTGAATTTTTTTTTAATTTTAAAATAAAAAAAATTTTTTTTTCAAGGAGGATGATACAAAAGAAGATTATGACATATGTGCTGACGATTTGGTAGACACTTTGCTGGATATGGAAACTGATATGGAACGTGAATATCATATTATGGTAATTTTTTTCTGTTTTTTTTTTTATCAAATTCAATATATTTTTTTAAGAATTTCTGTTAAATTAAATTTTTGCATAAAATATAATCGTTTAGATCCGTATTTATTTAATATAAATCAGTTTTTTTTTCTTAGAAAAAATGATAAAAATCTAATTCATTTTTTTAATTTAAAATAGAAATAAATTAGCATTTTCTTGATATTTGCGAAGAAGGTATGACTTCAACTTTTAAATAAACTTAATGGTAGTGTTGGATACCGTCAGTGACGGCCAATTGAATTCTCCGTATTTCGGCAAAGTAAAAATTCTTATCAAATTTTATTTCTCAAATTTTTATTTTTTAAACTGTTAAAAAAGGATTTTATTGTCTAAAAATGCATTAAAATTTATATGGGCATTTAAGATTTTTGATCTAATTTGAAAAATGAAATTTGATCAAAATTTTTACTTTGTCCATATTTCCAACCATAATATTTTTCTAGATTTGTTTTTGATTATTCTATCTATGAAAATTATCCTTATTTTTCATTCTAATGATAAGAACAATAAAATTATTTTGCATATAGGAAGAGTAAACTCTATTTTAAATTGATGAATTAAATGACTATAAAGAGCAATTCGGAAATATTTGCCAGTCAACAAATTTAGTAGCTTCAAGATATTAAGATTATGGAAGAAAAATTTCAATTTAAAAAATGTAATAAATATTTCACTTAAAAAAATGGGAATTTAAATTTCATTTCGTATATTTTATTTATAGTTAGTACTGTACTGTCCTTAAGGAGTATTTTTGAAAAAATTAATGATTTAGCGATAATGAATAAAAAGGTTTACCAGAAATATTTAAATTAATTAGGTGAAAATTTATGAATACTGAAGCTGTGAGACAATTTTTTCAAAATAAATTTTTAAAAATTACTATTTCTTAAAACAGAAACATGATTGTGACGATTGCATGATTCTAATTTAGTAATATTAGGATATTTGAATAAAATATTGTACTCAAGGATCTCTTCAATTTTAAGAAAAAAATATCATAAAATATTTCTGCAAAAAATAGGGCATAGATTATTTGATTGTTTTTAATAATATTCATTTTTATCAGTTATTTTATTTTAACGTATTTGTAAAAAAGAATTTTTTAGGTGAAAATAATAAAATAAAAGATTTCAAACTTTTAATAATTATCTAATTTTTATTAAGTATAAAGACTTGAAAAGTGTTTTTGTAAACCAAGTAAGGATAAGAAAATTTTTAATCGAAATTTTTTAAATATCGAATTATCTAAAAGATATTACTAATTAATTTCATCTAACAATCGTAATTTTTAATTGAAATTTTATGATTTTTTAGTTATATGTTATACCAAGATAAGAAATTTATTCGATTTGAAGCTTGTTCTTGAGTTTTAAATGTATCTTTACCAAAACTCTTCTATTAAGCAAATTTTCCATATTTTCCTCTTCTTTATTTATCAATCTTCAATGGGAAATTTTTTTTACATTAAATTTCTAAATTTACATCATTTTCTAAATACTAAAAAACCTAAAAACATTAAAACAAAAAAAATCATTGAGGTTTTTTAAGCTATGACAGAAAATTCATCTGTATTCTGAGCCATTTGTCCAAATTATTTATTAAGTGTTCTGAATTAACTGTTCCAACTATTAACTTCTTGGTTAGTAAAGAAATGATATGATTGCATTAAAATTTTCACTTATTATCTAACAATGCATTTATAATGTATTAATATTTAAACTATTTCCAAAATTAATAATTTCGAATGCACTAATTATTTTTAATAACTAAGTTAAATCACCTCTTAGGCGTTTAATTTTAAGTTCAGTTGAATTACAAATCCTAAATCTAGTTGAGTAATGAGATTTCCAAAGTGAAGGAATGAATTTCGTCGCTCTTCTTTTTACTTTCTAGATTTCTGTAAATGATTTCTGATTTCTTTCTTAAGGAATGAACACTGTGAACTTAAAGCAAACTCTACATGAGGTCTTACCAATATTGTGTAAAGCATTCTAAATGAATCAATGTTCAACTTTATTAAAGTTTAAGCTATCATGCCCAAAATAAGATTTTCACGTGTGGTACATATATGATTTAGTTTTTCATACCTGTAATAAAAAATACAACCAAAGCAAGAAGTTTTTGCACCAAAATGCACTATACTCTTCATAATATAATATACATCTCTTAAGTTCTTTTTGGTTTTGAACTATAGATAATAATTTTTAAAAATTGCTTTTTTTCTCATTTATCAAACGAGTTGAAAGAAATTCTTTGATATTTAAAATAAAAAGGTCCAAGTTTTAAAAATTGAACAATGACCCCTAGTTACTCTTGGAGAATAAACCTGAAGAAGATTATTATAGATAATTATTATATGTTAATAATATAGATTATAATATATTAAATAATAATCTGCTTATAATATAATTTATTAATTAAATTTTAATTAAATATTACGATTAAAAAGATTTAAAAAAAAATGTTTTTGAAACATGATCTTGATTTCAAAGTAAAAATTTGCTATTTTTTTCAATTTTAATTAATTATTGATTTTTTAAAAATTTATTTGTAAAAGGTTTTTTTATTTTTTTTTATAAATAATTTAAAACTCTACCAAAAAAATTCCAATAAAAAAAATTCAAAAAGTATAAAGAATTTAAGAGTTTCCTTATTTTATCTCTAGATAAATAAATTATTAAGAATTAGAAAAGAGAAATCAAAACGCTTGTGCTAAAAATATTCTTGATTATGAGGGAATGTAATTTGGTTGTGAAAATAATCATCACAAATTCGATTAAAGTAGAAACTAACTAGATAACATAAAAATTACCTTTTTTCATAAAAATTAACTATCCTGATATGTTTAAAGACTAAGATATTTTGCAGAAGCAATTTTTTAAATATTGAAATTGTTTTCTTGTTAATAATACTTTCAATATAATTATTCAAGACTAACTTAAAATTTTTAAATTTTTAGAAACAATTAACCAAAGTGAAAAAAAGCAAGGAAGAAGTATCTGTAAGTATCATTGACTAAAAATAAAATGTTTAATATTATTCTATTTTTTTAATAAAAAAAAAAATTTAATTTAGAAATTTGTCGATGATCTTTTGGCCAAGCTAAGAATGCTTTAATGAAATGAAAAGAGATAAACATTAGCCAAAATTGAACCATAAAATTTGATGTATTAAATATGTTTTAAATGGATTAATTATTTTTAAAATTTGTTTTATAAAAAAATTGTTTTTGTTTTACATTTTTTTAGATAGCTTATTTATCTTAACCAAATAAAGGCTTGAAAACATTTTTTTTTTAATTGAATAAATCATCGCATGTTCTAAACAAACATTTTCTCTTTGTAAAAAGCATGTGCCTTTGAATAAATCATTTGTTAATAAAAAGATAGCTCGATCATTTGACTTAGTCCATTATTACGTAAAAATAGCTTTAAAATGTTTCTAATAATAAAAATTATCTCAAGACTTGTGATCGAGCTCGTTATCATAAATTTACACTATATTAAGGACTTTGTCTAAAAATTAGTTTATACTAAATAGTCTTTAAAAAATGATGTCTCATGAGCCGTTAAATAATCTTTCCAAAACAATAATTGGTATTGACATTTTTGTTAAAAATGATTTTGGCACCATGCATTTGACCAACATTGGGGAAATAATTTTTTCCTCGATTTTTTTGCTAATCACAATAGGAGTTTATTTTGTGTCAGGAATAGTGTTCGGCATATTTTCGCAAATTTATAAGTAAAAATTAAATTTTTTTTTTTTTTTTAATTTTAAGAATTTTTATCTAGAGGCCTAAACAGAAAAGAAAAAATGTTCTGGGATCTGGCTGTTGTGAGAGGCGTTTTTGGTTTTTTGGGTTCATCATGTTGTTTTTATGAAAGATTTTTTGATATTGATTTGCAAGTAGATGTATCCAAAGCAACCACAGTTCAGAGCAGCATTTTGATAGCAGCATGTCTAGGATTTTTTTCATTCGAAGTATTGGCTCAAATAACGTTCGATATCATGTTTAAAACGTTGAGCAAAGCCCTCCATGCCCATCATTTTGTATCAATTATGGGATTTTTACTCACTGTTTATTACGATATTGGTCACTACTTTCCTATTTGGGTTTTCACGCTCGAAATGAGCACTCTTTTTTCTTGTATATCGTTTTGTCTGATTAAAGCTAAAGCAGCAGAAAATTTATTCTGGAAAATCAATCAACTAATTTTGATTTATGTATTTCATTTGAGATCAGTAATTGAATTTACAATTTTGTATGAGATTTGGTACTATTGGGATTTGAAAAAATCGATGCCTTTTTTTTGGAATTTTAATTTGTTATTTGGTCTTTGCTTGTTGGCTTTTGTGCTAACTCCATACTGGACATTTAGAAAAACCGAACAATATTTCAAAAAAGCTGATTGGAATGACACCAATAACAAGAAAAAATCTCAATAAAAATTTAATCAATTACAAATTTTGTTTTTTATTCCACTAAACGTGACTTGAAATGTTTGATTAAAATTAATTAGTTTTTTGATTGTTAATTAAAGGAAGTTTTTTTGTTTAATACAAGGAAATGTTGGTTTAGCAAAAAGAAAAAGAAGATATTTCAACAAAATTCTAATCAATCATTTTCATTTATTATTTGGCCTAAAAAATAAATATTTTTGATAGTTACGCAATTTATATACAAAATCAATTAGTGCTAAATATTTACTCAAGAGGGTAAAATCCATATATTCATGATAGAAATTCAAATTTATTAGTCGGTTTACAGATAGAGATAATAAAAATAAAAGGAAAAATTTTCAAATTAGAGTAGCCATCTTTTTAGAGAATAAAATTTTTTGCTTTTTTTTTAATCGTTTTATTGTTTTTGACTTAAAGCATTGAGTTTTCCAAATTCAATAGGCAAAAACATATGGTTAGCAGTAGCAAGTCCCGGTACTTAATTTTATAATAACTGATACTAAAAATTAAACCATTAAAGAAAAAATAATTAGGCCTTTAAGATATTTTCAGATTATATAAATAAAATTTAGTTATTAAACCACAACTTTTAATCGTTTAAATAAATTTTATTTATAAATCTATTTTCGTTTCGTATCCATGTTAAATTAATAAACATTTATTGTGAAATTTACTATTAAAGTTTTTTAGTAATTATTTTGATGTTATTTAAATAATTAATAATCAATATATATATAATCCATTACGCTTAATTACCATTTTCATTAATTGAATTATTATTTAATTTAACTCGAACTAGGTATATTACTAAGAGAAAAGATTAATATTTAGAATAAAATAATTTAAAATTTTTATTTTGATAAATTTTTTTTGATTGAATGGTCTGATTTTTTTTAGAAATAAATTCTTGTTCTGTTTATGGTTATTTTCCTTCTATTTTAAGCCTCTTTTTATTATGTTTTACTTTTATTTTTCAATAAAAAAACAAGCAAGCTATGGGATATTTTCTTTAAGCTATTAGACACCTTTTAATACTTTTATTAACTATTTATTTGTTTTAATAACCAGCTGATTGTTTTTGAAAAATAAATTTTTTAAACAAAATTAAATAAAAACTCGAATGAATTTCTTAAGGTTAAATTAAACTTGAAAATTTCAGGGGTTCTTATGAAAAAAACTTGATTTCAACCTCAAACTGTCAATTTTTTTTTGCTTTTTTCTCATTCTACTATTAAGTAAAATATTATTTTTAAATTTAAAATTTAAATATTTTTTATTGACGGATATAAGCAGATTTTTGTAATTCACTGAATAAATTTGAGTTTCTAAATTTAGTATTTTTTATCTAAGTTTTAAATCAAATGAGACTTTCAGAATAAATTTAAAATTAGATTTTTATTTATATTTAGAATATTTTGAGTGAATTTGGTGTTTTAAATGTTTTACCTATATTCAAATAAGTGTTCAAATATGTTCTAAAATAAAATCTTAAAAATTTTCACATCTAAAAATTCGATAGATAAAAGAAAAAAAGTTCAAATTCAGAAAAAAAATTATGGTCCGAGGCCATCTAGACGACCAGTACAAAGTTATTGCGGTGGTTTAGTGGCCGTCATTGACGGCACCCTACACTAATTCAAATCAAATGATGCTAATTTAAATGTTATATTAAACAAAATTTTTAATTAAATGTTAAATTAACACTAGAAGCACCAAGCATTTTCTCATGTTTTTTTAATTCAAAAAAAATTTATAAACAAACCATAATAATTTCATAAATTTATATCATTTTTTAAAGAAAATTTTATAATCTACATAAATCAAAAAAGATATATTCATTTGAAAAATCTATTCAAAAGATACGAGGTTTTAAAAGTTTTTCAAACGAGTCAAAATGACTCGTTTGGTGCTTCTAGTGTTAATAAGAACCATGATATTCTTTTATATTATCATAACTAAAAATATTTTTTAAAAAAATTTATAGACTTTTTTTCTTTAATTAAGATTAAGCTGAAAAATTAGTTTTTATGATTTAATCTTGTTTTAAATATATTTAGATTTATTCCTTTTAAAAATCGGACAAAATAACCAAAAGAAAAAACCTATTCATTTTAGCTTCTTTTTAGGCTTTAGTGAACTCAATTTTAAATATTTTTATTCATTCTCGAATGAAAGATTTCAATATAAGATTGGAAGTATTTTTATTTTTTTATTTAAACTAGTATAAATGCAAATGGATTGAAATACATTATACATATGAGCCTAGCTTTTGAACTAAACAAAAATTTTTAGTTCCTATTAGCTTGAGACTTTATTTATGATAAGCACACAACCAGTGACAGACAATTCACAAACTAACAATACTTATTTTAATTAATAATCTCACTGAATCAATCAGACATCGATAAACAAACAATTTTGTTTTGATAGAGCTCTGGGAGATAAATCCAATTATTTCTATGTTTATATTTTTTAGCCAAACAAATCGAACATTCCTGCATACTCATTTGCATATTTTTGACAGAAAAAATTAATTTTATTTATTTATCTAGTGAGCTGTGGTTTCTTAAGAATCTGAAAATGACTAGCTGACTAGAGCAGACATAATTTATTTTAAAAAAAGGCTGATAACATTAAAGTTTTTAATTAAAAGTTTTAGTTTTCATTTAGAAATATTGGTCAAATTCCTGCTTCCATTTAGAAAGCAAATATTTCCAATAGTTGGCCCGAATAGTGTCGTATTTTTGTGCTAACAAATTCAAGTATAGAATCGATTGCTGCACAATCTCTTTAACTGCATTTGCATCAGAATTTTTTTTCTCAATAGCTCTGGTCCAGTTATAGTCAATTTTGAATGAAATTAAAAAAGGCGACAATTCGTCCTCTTTTTTGCTCTCTAGTTTTAGGTTACAGAATTGACAGACTTTTTCCGGATAACCAAAACCTTCTTTTACCATTAAGTCTACCAGGCCTCTCAAATAATTCCACACACTTTCATTATTTATGTTCAAATTTAGCTTTTCAATGCAATAATCTACTTCTCGATTTAACACGCTTTCAGAGTGATCAGTATTTATTAGACAAAAAAACCGATGATTCCAAGCACTGTTGTTTTTGTAGTCCACTGTTATCAAATTGCTAACAAAATCTAATTCCTGGTCCCATAGCGCAAAATTTTTGTTCACCCATTGTCTATACTGCCATGCATGATAATTTTTCGAGTCTTGCTGTAGAATTTTTTCTGTAAATTCAAGCTCTTTGCTAGGATCCTGTAGAAGTTCGACCACATTTCGTCTATGCTGCCAAACCTGATAGTTTTTAGGATTTTGATCAATTATGTGCGTAACCAGTTTAAGCTCGTGATTCAAGTCTTTTCCAAGTTCTTTGAGTAATATACGTCTGTAAAACCAGACAGTGTAATTAGCCGGATTTAATTTTACCGCTTTGTAAGTCAAGTCAAATGCTCGTTCACTGATTTCATTTGCTTTTAAAACAGCACGAAAGTAGCCGAATACATCGTTGAAATTTTCCGTGTAAGCGATCCGGCAAATTTCATTTGTTTCATGGTCCTAGACTCATATATTAATTCGTTTATCTTAAACTAAGTTAATTAAGAGCTTTTTTACTTGATTTATAGGGTTCAAATCGCTCCACTCATTTTTGTCAATGGCTATTGAATCGTAGTCATCAGAACTTTCCGAGTCAGACATTTTTACTTTATTTTAAAAAATTTCCTAGTTTAATTTTTAACAATTATAAATACATTAGTTAAGAGCAAAATTAAATTTAATTTTGATTTTATTATGAATTAAATTGTCTAAAAAAATCTAAGCTTATTTTTTATTTTGTTTAAAAATAAAAATTTTCTTTTGAGGATTATTTAAAAAAGCCGACAATACTCAGTTTTCAAATGACACTTTTTTCTAATAAATAGCTTAGCAAAACCATTCTATTAATAATGATTTAAAATTTAATACATTTTTAAAATATTCGAATAAAAAATTTAAAATAAACAAACTAATTTTATTAAATATTTATTTTACTATTTTTCATTTTTTACTTTAGTTAATTTGAAATAAATTATTAATTAGGAATTTTATTCAATGCATTCAATGACTATTTATTTAAAAAAACATATCAATCATAAGATTTTGAATCGAATTGAGGTAAAGAGAGTTTATTTTTTCATTTATTTAGCGTACTATTTTTTTTATATTGTTCTTTTTAGTTTTAAATATAGATATTTTTTATCTAATAAATCTAAGATGGATTAGAAAAATTGCTTTTAACTTTTGTTTTATCTTCAAAAACATAATTTGAGAAAATAATTGTGTTTATCAAAAAATAAATTAATTAAGAAAACATTTTTGAAGATAAAATTTATAAAATATTTGATTTTTCCGTACAAGAACTGCATAAAATCGTCAATTCATATTTAAATAAATGTCCAAAACTCTAGAATTCCAAAAATGTTCATTTAACTTTAAAAAATTGTGGATTTTAAAAGGAAAAAATTTTCATCTACGAGATTTAAAATCTCCTAGTGACTAGTATAAATGATTATAAAATTTATAAAATTTTATTTAACTTTTTAATTTTTGAATTTAAAAATTTAACTCTAATCTTATTTTATTGAAGAATTATTTAAAATCAACTATGGTCATCTGTTAACTAATGTTTCCTAATTAAATAATTAATCATATTTGTTTTAAAAATTTCTTTGATTTCAATATTCAATAAAAATTATAATAAAAATTAGGATAATCTGATTTTTTTTGTTTAAAAAAATTTTAAAACCTTAAAAATGAAATCAAATAAGTGAAAAAAGTTTTAATTATTTTCTCGACTAGAAGAGCTTATTTTTATTCTAGTTCCATCATAAAATCAAAATTAAATTTTTTTGAACTTTTAATTTTGATCCATTTTATTCATTTATTAAGTTGAATCCGAAAAAAAAGCAACTAATTTAATTAATTTAACTTGTGTATTAATTTAGCAACAATTCGATTTTGGTAGTTTTAGTTTTTTTTGTGATTATTGTTAGCATTTTTTTAGAAAATAGGGCTTCACTGAAAATTGAATAGTCTGATTTTGTATTTTCAAGAGTTATGCTGAGTATTTGCTGATCGACTTGGGAACATGTTTTAAGAATCTTGAGTTAATTAAGGGAGAAATTGCTTGTTGAGAGAACTGGTACGGGCCATTAAAATCACGCAATTTCAAAATAATATATATTTGTCGGATTTTGGCCCACTTTTTATCTAAAGCATATTGTAACCAAAGGGATTTTAATTAAGTTTTAATAGTGATAAGAATTATTTGTTTAGAAGGCAAAAACTGCGCATCCCATCAATTTTTATTCAGTTGTTCGGATCTATTAAATCAACGAGCTAGTCTATCTGCTGAGCAGAAAATTATTTTGTCTCGGTCGTCACTCATTAAAATAATTTATAAATATGTAAAACGGAAATAGGTTTTTTTGTATGGAAGCCAAAAATTTCAATTAAGAAAATTAAAAATTATAAATTTCTCCTCTTAAGACATTTGCATAATTCACTCATAGATGATTCGATCGATCAAAGTAATTACAGAACATTCAAATGCGATGTATCAAGTTTAAATCAATTAATATAAGCTTATTTCTGTTGATTAGTTTCATTTCTGTAATTTATGAGCAAAATTGTTCTGAGCCATAGTTGAAACGAAAAAAATAAGAGTTTCACCTAATTTAAAATGTTTTTAATAATTAGACTTTTTCATCAATTATTCCAGAAATTTAAAAAAGGATGAGAATTTTTTTAACTTTCTAGAAATAGTGTAAAATTGAAAGCACCAAGTATATATGTTTGTGGGTTAGACTTATATCATCAAAAAAATAGTTTAAAGCACGTTTTTATTCAAATTCTAATTCATTCAAATGATGAGAATAACTGCAGGATAAATTATTTGAATTGGATTGAAATTTTTTTTTTAAAATTCTAAAAGTAATTAAAAAATTAGTATTTTATTTTCGAATTGGAAAAAACAAAAATTCAAGAATTTATTTTCTAATTAAATATTAAAAAAAAAAATATATTCGCATTTTTTTAATAACATAAACAGAGCAAAAATTTCTGTAGGTTCTATTAGGCTTAGTTAGAATTTTTTTTAAATTAAAATTTCATTAGAACAAATCTTAAAATGTCTTTTATTTTTTCTTTAACAAAAAAAAAAGTTAAGTTCTAGAAAAGAATTTAAATTAAAATTAATTGAATAAATATTTTTCGATAGAACATTATTTGCAAAATTCAATTTTTTTAAAAATTAAGTTAAATTTATTGTATTTGTTTATCATAAAGCTTTAATACATAAAAATAAACAAAATTGAACCAATTTTTACTCAACATTAAACCCCAAATGTGTTATTTAAATTAAAGATTCCAAAAAAAAAGATTTTATTTTTAATCAGAACAGACGATAAATTAAATTTTGAGTGAATAAATAGAAATTAAATTTATTTTAGTTTAATGAAGATACTAACTCAAGTTGATAGTATTTTATTTTATGTTTAAATGAAAATTTACAATTAACTTCCTCACAGACATATTTTACATAAAGTTTATGTATCTTTTATTTATCATATTTAAAATCAATTTTGATTATCAATAGAAATTATCGTAAAACTATAAATAAATGCTAATAAATAAAATAAAAAACGTTTAATGGCATGATTTATGGCAGAACTTAGTAAGGCACATATTTTGCATTTTTTTGTTGTTGTTTTTCTCGTTGAAATTAACTTGAAGAAAAATATTTTCAAGCATACATAAGGCAAAATTCCGATTTTATATTGATTTTTGGTGAGATTTTTTTTTCTCGAACATTTTTACTCAAATTAAGTCCAGACTTTTATATTTGATGCGAACACTTTAATTAATCAAAACCTGTTTTTAAAAATTAAAAAAACTTTGAAAACTAGTTTTTACTCAAATTCAATTATTTTCAATTAATTCTTAAGAAATAATTTATTTGAAAATTTGCTAGACTAAATTAGGCATAGATAGTTAACAATAGACAGCTATTCAAGCCTAATTAAAAGATTATTTGAAAGCTTTTATGTCAGTCAAGAGGGTTTATGTACCGACAGCTAGGAATTTTATATGTCAAAAATTGAAATATCGTATCATTTAGTTTTAATATTTCGGAAAAAAGAATTTTTTGTTATTAAGCAGTTGATCAAATTTATGAGAATTATTCTTCATTTTAAGTAAATCAAATGGAAGGATTCTAGGCAAAATGAATTATTCATGAATTCATTAACGGTAATAAAAAATATAAAAGCTTCAAAGCTAAAAATTAGATTTGTCTTAGTATCTAATTAGGAATCGAATTTTATAAAGAACAGTAATGGAATTAAATTAGAGGAAGCGCATTTTTTTAATGAATATTAATAAGCTAAAATAAGAGACTAAATTTGAATATTTTTTTCGTAGATAAAATGCTTTTTGAACCATCGAATAGAAATTATATATCCAAAATGCACTATTCAATAGATGATACCGAAGAAGACATACAAGCTCCTATAGCAAATATTGATATTGATGAGTTTATGGACAGTTATTTAAATGATTCAGCTTTGGAAATTGCGCCAAGTGAAAATAAGCTCGAAAATTGCAAAAGCATGGGAATATCTCTTGAGGATTTGGTGCAGTCGTTTGACAAAAACGTCAAAGAGTGCTTGAGAAATTACAAAAATATTGACATTGGACAGCTGGCTCCTGTTCAAGTTAGATCTCAAGATGATCTAATAAATGAATCACAGTAATTATATATTTAATCAGAACTAAAATGAATTTTAAAAAATCTTAATGAAAAATATAATTAAGTAACTATTTTGATCGTATTTTAGGATTACATTTTTATAAAAGTATCTTTTTTTAATTGAAATTAACTAGTAAATTTTTATTTCAAGTAAAGGCTAAATGCATTTAATTTGTATTTATTTTTATTTTTTATTTTTAATTAGCAGTGTTCACACTTCTAATCCAAGGGATGAAAATGGGAAATAAATAAGGCAATATGAAAAAAATTTTTGATTGTCGACAAATAACTAAATTTCAAGCAGTTTACTTGCTGAACTTAAAGTATAAAGCTATGAAGTAAACTCGACTGTTTCCTGTTAAACCATTTGTCCAAATATTAAATATCAAAAAGTATTTAAATAATTTTATATATTTATTTTTTTGAAAAAAAAAATTTTTAACACAAAAACAGCATCT
Source organism: Brachionus koreanus (assembly GCA_016987375.1). Lineage (NCBI taxonomy): Eukaryota > Metazoa > Rotifera > Eurotatoria > Ploima > Brachionidae > Brachionus > Brachionus koreanus. Next base: position 978,099 of record PJRA01000077.1, read on the forward strand.
TTTTAAAAAATAACTTAGATAAAAGCATTTTATTTTAAAAAATAATATTTTTAAATTTCAATCAAAAATATATCAATTTAACAAATAAAGCTCACATACTAGTAGGCCGGATTTGACGAATCTATGTAACATTAGTCGTATAGTCGAATGGTTTGTGTGTTGGTCATGCAACCGAAGGTTCAAAACCGGTTGAGGGTGGAAAATCTTCAAAATAATCTGCAGTGCAGGACGTATGTTTTAACTCCTTTCATCAAAAAATGGGAACCGGTTTCGACTGACTAATAATTGCGATGTAGGTGTACAACTCGATGCAGTAACCACTATGTCAAATCAGAGCCGTTGCTCAAAAAGCTACTGGAAAAGGAGATGAGCGCCTCCCCATTATCCGCTAGAATTGAAAAGGGCAAATTATTCTCAATAGTAGTATTAAGTCACCTCTCATGGGTCTAATTATAAGTTCAGTCAAGTTAATGCTATGAAATTTAGGAATGTGATCTTTGTTGCTCTTCTTATTACTTATTCGATCTCTGAAATGTCTTTCTTAAGAAATGATCATCATGAATTTATGGCAAACTCTACCAATTCTGTGTTTAGCAATTGTAATTGTAATTCCTTTGATCACCTCTAACCAGTTTGGACGAACCAAGAATGACTCTCTGTTTCCTTTTGCATAGAAAATCATTTATTCGATTAGAAATCAAATCTTCAAAACCATATGCATTTATATGATTTTATAGAATAGCACTTTAGGTGTGATATTCGATCAAAGGCTTTCGATCAAATGTCAATGCAAATAATGTATATCAGTGTTTATAATATCGATTTATAAGCCTATGTTGAGAGCTGTCGTGGTGAAATCCAATGATTCTATTAGATTTGTTGAACAGGCTTTATTTGGCATGAAACCATTTTGTGCATCAGATAATTGGTCATCATATTATCTTTTAGTAGACTTTCAATAATCTTGCAAAGACAACTTGTTAAGGAAACTGGGCGCTAATTGACTTTAAGTCTGTTTCCTTTCTTAAATTAGACAATTAGTTGACAAAAAATGTTTCAAATAATTTAAAGATTTTAGGTTGTCCATGATGGTTTTAGGTGTGCACTCATTTGCAAGGGTAAACGATTTAAGTTATATTTGATTAAATAGTAAGCTAAAAAATAACTAAGTATAAAATTGTTTGAAAAGAGAAGAAAAAAATTAAATATTTTATACTAAATCATAAATTTTAATTAAAAATTTTTGTTTAAAAAACAATGAAGTAATAAAATATTTTGGCGAATTTTTAAGTAAACTTAAGTTCGGCAGGTTCATTTTAAATTCTCAAAAGTTTATAATTCTTATAATTCCTAACTTAAAAATTAATTTTCTATTTTAAATAAAAATTCTTTTCAAATTTATTCTTATACAATTATAAAATAGCTAGTCACTAGATCTGTTGATTCATAACTTATTTTAGAAAAAAATTTAAACGAAAATAATTTCATTTAATTTAGATATATTTAAGTTTTAAACAAAAAATCAAACATTTTTAATAAATTTGATTTTTAAAATTTAATTTTAATCTTTAAAAAAAATATTTAATTAAAAAATGATTTTTCTTTCAGAATGTGGTATACTTTAACAGGAAATTTTGGAAACATGCTTCCGATTGACTATCACTCAAAGAATTCACTCATCCGACAATATCATATCGAATCATTGAATCTGAAAGGCCAATTTGAAGAGGATTATTTGAGCGATGAAGGAGTTTCAGAAGATGAAATTAGCCATAAAGATGAAACCGATGAATTTTTGCAATTCGATGAAGATGATGAAGAACTTAAAGAGCAACTGGACATGCATTCGATGATATTAATCAAGGGAATGTATAATGAATGCGATTTGGTCGAACCATTGATCACAGCCGAACAAGTATTGAACGAAATAGATTCATTGATAGGTTTGGAGGAAGAAATTTGCGATGCAACAACTCCGGACTCGGGATTCTATGCGGTAAATTCTTCTCAAGTATCACCAAACGGAGATTTAACTCTAGAGATGTCTAACATTCAATACATAAATGCATTTGAGAACGAGCTTAGAGCTCAAAGTGAAATTCAAACTAGAAATACAGAATTGAATGCTAAATTTTTGGTCATGCCTTCTAAACAGGATTTGAGTAAATTGAACAATTTCGAGCTGAATCAAATACTCGAGCAGGTTGAGTCTAATATCAATGAATTGAGTGAGATAATGGTTCAAGAATTTGCAACTAGAGACGAATTAGAATTTGAAAAAGAGACCAGGAATACATTTATATCCCTAGTAACAAGCATAAACGAAAAACGACGCAAACTTTGCAACGACAGTTTTAGCAATAGTTCACTATCAAAAAAGAAAAATCGAAAATCTTTAAATTTAGATCTTACTTCATCAGTAAGCTTTTATTTTTTAATCAAAAAAATTTCAATCTATTTTTCCTTTTAGTACTTGACGACAGTTATACCAATTAACCGTGAAATTGAATATGATATACCACATATTCAAATTTTAAACAAGCGTAATTTTTCTTTTAAAAATTAATTTTTATTTTTAATGAAAATTATTTAAATTAGTACTCAAAGCAATCGATGAAGACAGTCATCAAGTTCCGGAACTTTTGACTAATTATATCCTAAAAGTTGTGTGTCCCACTTGAATATATGTTGATCAATTTAGTATTTTTTTTTTTTGGTTTTCAAAAATTTATTGTAATTAATTAATTTCTATTTATTTTTGTTTCAATTTTATGTTTATAAAGCCCTTTAATTTTTAAATTGAACTATCACTTTTTTTTTATCATATTTGTTTGAATAATTTTAATTTAATTAGATATATGCTGACTTTTAATGACAATATTTCAAAAATAAAAATTATTTACCAATCTTTTTTTATTAATTCTGATTTTCAAGCTTTTTTTATGAACTGTTGAAAGAAAAAAAAATCCTTTAAATATATCACTTTAATGACATAAAGCACTTACGTGATTCACAGCTTAACCAATTATTACTTTTCTCGCTTGACTATAGACATTTTGACTATAGTCTCCTCTCTGACTTCTTGTACAGCTCTCCAAAATTCAGATCCTTAAAGCAAAACGTATTTAAAAGGACTACAGTAAAATATAAATTAGTCCTCAGACTAATAAATATCCGCATGTTTCTTAGTTTGAACAATGCATATCTCTCATTAGTTAGTCATAGCTTTATCAGATTTACATATAACGGGTGAGGCATAAGTAAATAGACAAAAGTTAAGCTTACTTTCCCGATTAGGAAAATGATCAGATGATCTAATATATATATATTTATTTAAACTAATAACCATTAGCTATAATATTGGAAAAAAAAATTTTTTAAATGCCGCTTTCTGTGACTGAACGAGAGAATTTTCGAAAAGCAGTCAAAAATTTGATTTCACAAATGAAAAAATCTTACCTTGTCGCGCACTTAACAAAGCAAGGAATTGCTCGAAGTACCATATATAATACAATCAACCGCATTCAAAATGGAGAGCCGAAAAAAGACAATAAGAGAACGGGTCGTCCAAGCAACTGGACAGCTGCAAGGAAGAAAAAACTGAAAAGATTGACCAATAACCGAACTGGAGTGAGTCAAAGACGTCTAGCTAGGAAATTTTCTGTCCACCAAAAAACAGTTGGTCGACAATTAAAAAAAATGTGTATATCATATCGTATACAAAACGTATACAAAAAATAGTGTCGTACAGTTTGAAAACGCAAAACACTTGAGCGCAAAACTTTCAAATATGCTATATCGCTCACCTTGTTCACTTATTTTGCACGACGAAAAATACTTTACTTTTTCGGGAGACAACATGCCGGGAAATGCCGGATATTACACAAATAACAAGTCTTCTTGTTCGGACAGTGTTCGCTTTGCTGAAAAAGAGAAGTTTCCAAAGAAGGTGTTTCAAAGACATCAACCCACCAAATGTTCCTCAAGCACGTCCAATTGAAAATTTTTGGGGTTGATTAAGTCAGAAAGGGAGGTTGGCAAGCCTCAACTGAGCAGCAGCTGATTAACCGCATTAAATTAAAGTTGAAGGAAGTCGACTTAAATTCTCAAAATAACTACAACACCGACTCTAGCCAAATTATGTGTCTATAGTTTCACAGTGCAATACTTTGATCTCATGCGTTTAGCAAGTACTTGTATTTAACTCTGTGTAAAGGATTAGACAGAGAGCTCGCCTTCTATCTTGTTATAATTCTCAATTTTTCTTTATAATTTTCTTTTAGTTTTTTTCTTTATTTTTGTATTAGGCTAGAAGAGGCCATTTTGTTATAATTTAATAAATATATTTAAAAAGAAAACAAGCAAGTTATAATTCACCCCTCAACTTGAAAAGTTGTTTTCTTTGAGTAAAACAAATTTTAACCACATTGAATATTAAAATATTAATCACCATTAAAATTTAACTTGTGGTATTTTTTTGGAATCTTAATTTTAAAAGAAAAAGTCTTAGTTAGTATCTAAAAAAAAACTATAAATGAATAAGATTTCTATTTTATATTTAAACTGTCTTTTTTAAGAAACTTAGTTCTAATTTGAATTAAGATACGATCTATCTAATAACCGTAAATCTTTAAAGATTTTTCAATTAATAACTTTGCCTCATTCTATTTCAGGAAGTTGTCATTTTTTATAGCTATATCTCGGGATTTTATAGGAAATAGATTTAACTTTTGTAAATATTTATGTCGCCTAATCAAAAGATCTGTTTTTTAGTTCAAAAAATTTCTTTTATGGATCATTTTCTATTCAATTAATTTTGTTATCATTTTTATACATTTGTTACCTTATCCATGCGGAGCATCTTTTAATTAAAATGTTTATAAACTTAAAAGCCTATTCTAATTGTGAAAAAATATTTGAAAATTTAAGGGTCTTTAATTAAAAAGATTTACTTGTCTCTTATAAACTATTTTGACCGATCAGTATTTTTTAAAAGATTTTGATCTAAAGAATAAACAGATTAATTGATGATGCTATTAAATTTAACTGTGTATAAAAAATTCTATTTTTAAATAATAAAAATTCAAAAAAACCGATTGTTGACAACTAATTATATAGTTCTTTATTTCTAAAACTTTATTATTTTATAAAGCAAGACAATAAAAATTCTCATCATCTTGTAGAATTTTTCGTAATTTTTAAATA
>PJRA01000077.1:983417-994866 GCA_016987375.1 Brachionus koreanus
TATACAAATCTTTTAACATGGCGAAGATTTTTTCTCCAGTACAACCATTGTAAAAAAAAAAGTATTTTATAAAAATAGTTGTGAATAATTTTCTTTAATATTCTTTAAGGGTTTAAATAACAGACCAAATAAAGTAAGAGACAAGTAAATCTTTTTAATTAAAGACCCTTAAATTTTCAAATATTTTTTCACAATTAGAAAAAAATTTTATCTTTTTTTCCTTTTTGTACTAAAATTTGACATTGCCTCAAAATATTTAAAAAAAATAAAATTATTGTTAATTGCGTTTGATATTGTTAAAAATTATTGTTACATTAAACTTTAAAAATAATTTAAATGCTTATTGATCAGTATGCATAATATTTTAAAAATGACAATGATAAAATTTTTTTCTAATTCTGAAAAAATGGTTCTTATAACAGTAGATTATTGTACAAATTTGTACAAACGAATTCTAAACTGTGGAAAAAACTCTCTATTTTTCTAACTCTCTATTCTTATAATGCACACTATTAAAAAAACAATGGATAAAATTTTCAATAAATTGCACAGTTTTTGCAAATGAAAAAAGAATTTATCTTTTTTCTATTTTGTTGTGTAATTTTTGTACTAACATTGTCATATTTTAAAAGAATTGAAAGTGTTGAAAAACATATTAAAAAATCTTAAATCAGTGGACATGCTTTTCTTGCTTTTCCTTCATTCAAAAATGTTTTTAAAATTTTAAAAAATTTTAAAAGATTTCTGTTCAAATAAAAAAAATTTACGCCTAATATTTATTTAGATAACTGTGATTATTTTTGGTAAACATTTTTTTTAAAAATTTAATTTGAATAAATGAAGTAATTAAAATGGCAAAAAAATTAAAAGTGGATAAAATTCCGACTTTAGTTCTTAAATCAATGGCAAAATTGGCTCCAATTGTTTTAGCTTGTTTGTGAATTATTTGAATTTCGTTTATTGATTCCATTTTAATGTGAATGTTCTCTATGAATTTTTCAGTAAAATCTGCTGCAAATGGTACTTTCACTCCTGCTTCTTGACGCAATGAATCCACATGTTTTGGATCAACAGGTTTAATTTCAAAAAAAATAATCTTATGAGATATAGTTGAAAAGCTATTGCTAAAACAAAACTTATAAACACCAATATGTGTACTAAAAAATGTAAAAACATCTAATTTTTTTGTTTTAGTTCCCGAATATACGCGTTTTTTTGCTGGAGATTCCAAAAAAAAATCTATATCTAAATTGCCACCTTTTAAAACACCATATTTGAAAATGTATTCAATTGTTCGTTCAAATTTGTGAAACATACAAAATTGCTCATTATTTTCAACTTCAAATGTTAGTTTAATGGATGATTTGTCACTAGAGCATCTATTTAAAATACACAGAATTAAAATTATTTTTTTAAGCATTTTTTATCTGACTTATACTGCTACGTGTTCGATATTAATTTTTTTTAATGAAAGCATTGTAACAGATTTATTCTATAAGGTATGAAGAAAAATTTTTTTAAGAAAATAAAGTTTCTTTTTTTACAACTAGAATAAAAATAGTCTTTTAAATTTTATTTAAAAGTTAATAAAATATTATAATTAAATTAAAAGTTTAAAATTAATCAGCAACTGTGACTTCTATTTAATCAGAGGATGAATAGCCGTAATAACGCGGGTATCTATGATATGACCCAAAGTGGTGGCCGAAGTTATTGTGTCCACCATGATAATAGCCATGATAGCCATTGTATCCACCGAAGCCTCCGTAGCCGTAGCCTGGATATCCATATTGATAAAACATATTTCTTACGAAAAAAACATTTCTGTTGATTTATATATTCTAAATAATTACAAAATTATTGTCTACTCAAGCGTGTTGTCATATTTATTTTTGCGTCAGAACACTAATTTATTAATTTATTAGTAATCTAAAATAATTTTAATTAAAAAAATTTGATAGAATGAAGTAAATTAATAAAATTTTATTTATGCTGAGAAAATTATTAACTATGTAAAAACATCAATGTCATATGCAAATATGGCGAATTTTATAAGTCAAGTAATCACTTTGTTCCAACTCTTCTTATGATTGGAATTTTTTAATCTTCTTTTTTCTTCTTAGACTGGTCATTTATCCAGATTTGTTTTAAGCTCTTGGTTTGAAATATTATCTTCATGGATATTCCGATTTAATGTTCAAACGAAAGCTTCTTATCTATCTAAATAAGTGTGAAATCGAATCATTTTTTTTCAAAATCGAATCGAAACTAGAAAAAATTATATTTTTTGTGTCTTATTCAATTTAATCATCCGTATTTATAGTTCCCAAAAATCCCAAAAACCTTAAACAATCTTCCTGACCTTTTTGTCCCTTTGTTTCTCTTTTTCTTTTTAATGAATGCTTGAATTTAAAAAATAAACCAGATGACTTTAAGTTAGCAATTGTTAGCATTAGTTATTCAAAAATAAAGAAAATAGAGCCGACATAAATATTTTTAAGGCTATATCAGTTTTGTTTGCTTTTTCAGTCTTTCAAAGATGTTTGAAAGACAAAGAGCTCTTGATAGATTGTTATCTTTTGCCTATAAAATATTATTTTTTCTTAATATACCTGAAAAGTTCAGAACAAAACTAATGAAGAATGACTCAAGAAATTTAGGAATAGCAGTAACCTGATCGAACCAATGTAAAATATGGCTAATGGTGAAATAACCTTTGAATATTTTTATACAAGAGTGATAAATAGCTTTGTGACCAAGAGATCAATATAGAAGTCTTCAACATTCAAGCATCGTATATTCAATTATATCAATTTGATTTTTCAGCTTTAGAAAAAAAAATTTAATTCAAATGCTTTACTTTTTAAATAATTTTTTTTTGTATCTTTTAATTTGTAATCAGACTTATGCAAGGTAAAATAAAAATTAGTTTTAAAGTCTTAAATTAAAATTATTTTTTACGACAAAAAATCATTATTAATTACATTTTTTTTAAGTTGAAATTTTAATTTAAAAATTAAATGTCAAAATTAATTAGATTATTTTATTCGATAAATTTAAAGAATTTTTTATCTATATTAAAGTTTTTATTGTGAAAAACTCAAAAAAAAAAGTCGTTTTAAAGTCTTTTCAAAGTTGACTTTATGACTTTTGAACAACTCTTTTTGTAAAAATTAAATAAATGAAGTATTAATAAGTCATTGATGTTTTATCTTGAAATTTTAATTAATTTATTAAAGGCTTTTTATTCTGAAAAAATATTTTAAAAAATTGCCAAGTCGAAAAATTTTTTAAGTCATTTAAGTAAATATTCGAGTTTTATTTAGAATTTTTGCTTATCAGCTAAGTTGGTTCCGTTCAGTTTCAAGTTTTGGATGTATTATTTTGGATCTTTACGAGCTCTATCAATGCATAATATATTCTATTATCAAAGCCTCTCTGTCCTGGTCCTGCTATGATAATAGGACATACTTTTTACTATTATATGATGAAAAAATTAATTGTTATCATCAGAAATTTTACCTAATTTGATAATATATTTTATAAATAGATAGCAAAATTAAATTGATAATAACCAAAAAGAAATTTTATCAAGTTTTCAAAAATAATTAGCTCTTTCTAAAAATATTTTTTCACCATGCCCAAAACTCATGAATGGTTCATATTTTAAGCCCATCTGGCCTTCATTGATCATGAAGACAGAGAACGCGCTCTAAATGGGTCCTTTAACATGTATTGTATTAGATCTCTTTGTTGATTTTATTCTAAAAAAATTTATAAAATAAAAACTTCAAAAGAAAAATTTTTAATTTTCGTATTGCTACGTCATTATTGGAAAAAAAAACACCTATCATGAGAGTAATCTATATTCTTAAACTATAAAAACTACAAGATTTGTTTTAAAAAATTTAATAGTAGTGATAAAAGCCTTTAAAGGCTCAGGTAGACCAGTCATCCTCGATCAGAATGATATGTGTATGACTGTTGAGAGCAACCCCAAAGTTGATACTCGTTTATTATCAAATGATCTTTATATATCAATATCTGAAATATCTTGTAACCTAAATTTGACTAACAAAGCTTACAGATGTTACTGAGTTGTTTCTCATGATTTAACATAATTTGATATTAAACGACATACTCAAATGTGTAGTAAACTACTTAAAATCCCATTGAAGAATGATTTTCCATGCGGATTATTACTTGTGATGGAAAGTGGAATCTATTTTCGATATCATGATATCAGAAACCTATGTTTGGACCTGTCTAAACCAATTTTTTCAAGATAACAAAGACCTCATATAGCTAGAAGAGCAATGAAAAAAATATAGGAGCTGGAAGGGATGGAACTTTATACTCACCCAGCATATGGACCAGTTCTGATTATCATCTTTTAGGCTCAATGGATCATATTTTTTTTATTGATAAATTAAAAAATGTTAAAAAAAAACGCAAAATTTTTTCATTCACACAAATATTTTACTCAATTAATATCTTGATTTATAACATTATTTAATAATTGAAACTATTTTTATAATCTTTATAATCTATTTTTATAATTTTTATAATAAAGAAAAAACTAATTGAGCTTTGACTGATCATTTAAAGAGTTAGATCAATAGAATTAAAAAAAAAAAACGAATAATCGGAAATTAATTTATTTTCTTTAAATACAAGTATTTCAACAAAAAAATAAAAAAAAATAGTGAACAAATTTCAAAAAAGAAAAAAAAAACAATATTAATGTATTTATTAAAATATTTTCAAAAAACGATAATTTAAAAATATCACTCGGTAGCATTTGACTCAGTAGGTGTTGCATTAGCGCCATTAGCTGTAGCCTGCCTTAAATCATTATTACATTTTTTTATTAAAATTTTTCCATATTCTAGACTCTTTTTCAAATCATTTATTTCACTGAACACATCTGTCATTGCCTCAGGCAAAATTTTGACTTTCTTTCTCTTTTTTTTGCGTCTAATTGTGGTTGAGTAAAGCAATTCCTTCAGCTTTTGATGATAGGACTCGCAAACAGTTACCAATTTTCCCAAATTGAACAACAAATACGAGTGAAATTTTTGATAACACTCTCCAGCTTTGTGTTGATTGAGCAGTTTATCAACCTCGCTGAATATTAAAATATACTTGGCCTGTCTCTTGTTTATCCATTTGACGATTCTCTCTTTAACAAGCTCGTCCAAGCTTTCTTCCTCTTCCACTCTTTTAAGCAAATAGCGATTAAGTGCATCAATTCCTTTTGAGTAACTTTCGTGATTTTTGAACGACTTTGAACTAGCAGACTGAATCGGCTGATAGTCATTGTTCTCTTTTTCCATTTTGTCCTCATGGGTCCTACAAAACTCCTTGAAACTTGGTATACTCAAATCGGCATCGTTGCTGGTCGTCTTTTCACAACTGCTATTCTCGTCATTGCTGCATTCGCTGTTCCACATCTCATCCTCTTCAGGGTTGGTCTCGCGAGCTCTTTCACACTTGTTTATGTAGCGCCTTATCGAGACACCAATCTCAGGTATCAAACTAATCAAATGATTGTTCATGTCCAACAAGTCATACATGCCAGCATATCTGTCCTGTGAGTTAATTAGTCTCCGGTACTCAAATATGTTAGTTTGAAGTCTTTTGGAGCACTCATATCTGATAAAGGCTTTGGTTTTGTTGAACAATTTTTTGGTCTTGCGGTGATTGTTTTTGCAAACATAGTCTCTTTCATGCTCGACTATAATTGAGTTAAGCTCGTCAAGCACCATGTCATACTCGTTCAAAAGTCTTATTAGTGAACTAAATTGAAATTTTAATGAGTCGCCACATTCAAGCATGTGCACACGTTGAATGTAAGACTCACAAAATTGCTTATAGTATTTTATAAAAACGTTGATTTTTTCTAAAACTGATTTACATTTAAGCTCTTTCAGTTCTCTTTCTCTTATTATGTTGAGGTCTTGTTCGGTGTCACAATCATCGCCTACACCATCTGCATCGACATGACTCTTTTTTGGATAGTGCACTGGTGCTGATCTGAATGAACTAGGTCTGGCCTGATTATAAACTGGTGGTCTATACACATTTGATTGGTATGACTGGTAGTAGACGGTCTGAGGTGCTTGTACTGGTTGATAATAGTAAGGAATGATTGGCGGGGGGTTGGTCATGTAATACGAAGGATTCACATAGACTTGATGACCATTCATTACTGAATTTTGGCCTTGATAATAGTAGTTTGGTGTTTGATACGGGGTTGAATGGGGTACTGATAATGCTGGTGGCGCCAATGGTGGTGACGGTTGTTGCTGTTTTTCTTGCACAGAAGCTTGTCTTGGTCTTACATCTGCTTCTTGAACTGGCTCCTGCTTTATCACTCCGTTGAGCAAGTTTGCCGGTTTATTAGATGAAAGTATTTCTTTGAGGAGCTTCTCCGCTTTGGCTGCAATCTCAAACACATCTTCATTTTTGGCTTGAGATTTAGTACCACTTTAAACAAAGTAAAGTTACTAAAATAAAATTAAAACAAAAAATTTTATGTGAGAAGAAAAAATAGGGTATCGAACCAGGTAAAAATATTATTTGTTTTCTAATTTTAAAATTTTAAAATTTATAATTTTATGAAAAATAATAACAATTTTACCCTAAATTCGCTACTCTATTTGATTTTTAGAAATTTAATTACATCTTAGGCTATTAACCCTAGATTTAGATATAACTAATTTAAAGAAAAAACTAGAGCCTATTTTTACATAGGATTTATTAAATCAGACAAAAAAATAGTCGATAAATTTTACTTTATCGATTGGTATTAATTTATTAAATTTTTTTTTAAAAAAAGGGCCTCCATCGCTTGCGCCTAGCTATTTTTCTTCCCAAATCCACTCAAGCCATTCATCCGAATAGCGTGAGCAGTCAAAACTGAATTTATTTAAATTTATTACTCCATGAGTTTATTTTATTTATAAAAGATAAAGTGGCTATTTGCACAACTTTTAGGTCCAACCAAGCTGAATGTTGATTTTGTAGCTGAAATTTGTGTTTCGAATATCTTTTCTTTGTTCTTTTTCAATTACTGAAATGTTTAATAAATAAAATTTTTTTAAAGTTCTATTTAAGCACACGTTTGTGAATATTGAAGCGATTTATTTTATTCAATGCGAGTTTCGAAACAAGATGAAACTAAATCGCGTAATTTATAATGAATCCGAGTATATGCTTTGGTCGGTATAGATGATGAAAGATTAAACACAGAGAACGCTTGAATCTTGCAATATTTCACTAGCTTTTGTGCTTGACTCCCGGCTTCCCCTCTAAACTAGAATTTTTTATTATTCATTTTAATTTTAATATTCATATAAATTGAGTCGATACGACCCAGAAAATGTCTCAACTACAGAATACAGAATTTTCTTCAAAAAAACTTAAAAAAATTAAAATATCATTTGTTTTCTCTTTTTCTAAAGTGAATATTGAAATTTAAAACAAATAAAAATATTAAATTAAATTTTGTTAGATATTATTCAAATAAATCCGAAATTATAAATTGTTATTATTTTTATTATTCATTTCAATGAACGCCTTTAAGACGATTTTAACAAAATTAAAGTCTTAACGACTTATTTAGTCAATTGTAAACTTAAGTTTAAACTTTTCAATTTTATTGAGAAAATATATGATTAATTTTTGTAACTATAATGTCTTAATTAATTTTTTTTTCACAATTTTATCAAACAAATTTTTTGAGTTTTTCTTAAAGTTCTTAATACAATTAAGTGAGCAAAAAATAACCGACCAAAAACCGGATCAGAAAAAATCATCAATTTTAAGCATTTTAAGACCGTATTTTTAGAAATCATCTGTTTTAATCTTTTTTTTTAATTTTGAAAATTATGAAAATAAAAATTTTAATTTTAATTTTTTAATTTTAAAAATTTTTAAAAGTTTGATTATGATTCTTAATAAAACAAGCTTGATTAAAGTAAATGTGTTCTAAAAAAAAAGATAAAAAAAATTTGAATTTTTGTGAATTTTTTAACACCCAAGGACCGGCGGTGTCAATTTGAAACTTTTTCAAAAATTCAAATTTAATTTTTTAATTAACTATTAATCATATATACATGTTTTAATATTTATTTTAAAGCTTTGATGATGGTCTTATAATTTTAGTCTTTTTCATGTTACAGACTTTTATGGAACTAATGTAACATTTAAACAAATTTTTTGACAAAAATAGCCTTTGAGCGGATCCTTTGAGTGCTAAAACTTTGAATTGATGAAAGATATATTTTTACATTTTTCTTCGCATCTATTGAGCAAAGCATTACTAGAAGGCTCTTACGGTTTTTTATGTTGAAGTATTAAACTAAACTAGAAACGAAATATTCTTTTAAAATTTTAAGCAATGATTTATTTTATATTAACTTTAAATTCAAAATGATCTAGGATAAAAGAATTTAATTTGATTTTTTTGTTTTCTTTTTTTTTTAAATAAAATATAAGACTAATATATTACTCTTCATTATATATTCAAAGCTTTTGCTAGATTTAAATAATTTTATTTTTTTTGAAATAATTTTAAAAAAGTTTACTTAAACAGGAAAGGAATGCTTAAATTAGCGAAAAACAGCTTAAAATTTAGTTTGAATCCGTGCTTGAATTCAGTCCGACAGCTAACACTTAGTAATGTTCTAAATTTAAAGCGGATAGAAAAAACCGAGGACAAAACCACAAATACAATAACTATTGAGGGAAAATACATCGATCCCAAAGAGATGTTCGAAGCCCAAGTTTTGGATCTGACCGACGAAAGTCACCAAGATTCAAATCCTGTCCTGAGACCATGCGCTTTTTGTGAATTGGAAAAAAGAGATATAAAAGTTCAATATACTGATGTTTTAGTTATTAGACAATTTTTAACCGAAAATGGCCACATTTTACCCAGAAAAGTAACTGGTCTTTGTAAAAAGCAACAAAGAAAACTTATAGTGTTAACCAAACATGCAAAACATGCTGGCTTGATACTCAATCTTCAACCTCCTCTTTTAGATGGAACAAAGCCATCGTCTGATCATAACAACCGTTCAAAACATCTTAAATGGAATACCTATTTTGACGACTATGAAACTATGAGACGTACCAATAAATTTTTGTAACTTTTGATCATAATTCTGATTATAAAATAAAGATGTCGCTTTAGAGTTGTTCTATTATTTATTTGTTACATATGTTTAAATAGATATATAAAATGGCATAAAGATCAATTTTCTTATTTAAAAATAAAGAATTAAATGATATTAGAAAAATATTCATTAAACATAGATATTAAGAAATTAATAAAAAAAACTTAAAATTTTTAGAATTGCTTTGAGGATATATTCATGAACGATAGTTTCATTGATGTAGCCGTTCTTGTCTTGGGCAGTGGATTATCCAGGGAACGTATAGTGAGGATAATTTTGCTGACACCTATTATTTATAGATTTTATATCTATAATTTTAAAAACCGCACCGGACTTAACACAAACTGTTAAGTTTAGGTGCAATTTCTGGCTGCTCATGTACTTTATCATGAGCTAACCAAAAAAATTAAAAATGTTTTCTATAAATAAAAAATGCATTTTTTGTGATTGATTTTTAATGATCATGGTCAAATTAATTTTTTGAAATTATTTATTTAATTTCTTTTTTTTTTTTCTTTTTTGATTTTTTAATTTTTGCTTCCAAAAATTATCAAAATTTAAGACACTCTAGTCAAACACTCAAAGGCTGGAGGGTTTTTTTTAACCACTTTTGCTACTTCCTTTATTTTTTTTATTCAATAAATTTAATAATTCTTTATATTTTTTTTTCAAACATATCTTAAATCATTAATATTTGTAAGTTATTAAATTTTTTTTACAAAATAATTTATTTTTTTGGAAAAAAGTAAAAAAAGATAAGGTTTGGGTTTTTAACAACCTTTTTAATTTTTTGATATTTGACAGAAATATTTTGATATAATTCAATTTAAGAATGAAAAAATAAAAATATCTAAATTTTCAGTTTTAATATTGTATACAATGCTATTTAGTTTATAGCTTTCTTTTGGCACGAATTGTTTTTAAGGAAAAAATCAATTATTTGAAAAATTGTGATAGAATCAATGATTTTTCAAATAAAATTTAAAATCATTTAAAACTTCATAATTTAACTTCAGAACAGAATCATAATAATGAAAGAACATAACGTTTAATGTCTTAGAATCTTTTAAAATACTTAAATATCATTTTTTTGTTGTACCGTCTAGTTGCCGGCCGGTCTACAAACGGTCTGCCGTTTAACGGTCTATCAGTTGGCCGACCACATGGCCTATAGGTCGACCCCAACCTTACATTCAATGCATAATTTATAAAGGTTTTTTTTAATTTTTATTTAAAAACTGAATATGATCTGCCTTATCCTGCCTTATGGTGTGATTCATAGGGCACTTGGGAATTTAAGGGTATTATCTAGCTAATCTGTGATAATTGGAGAGGAATAACACTGCTACCAATAGCAAGCAAGGCGTTCTGCAGCATAATTCTGGAAAGAATCAGAAACTCTTTGGATGCTAAACTCAGAGAATAACAAGCAGGATTTAGACGAGGGAGAGGATGCATAGACCAGATATTTGCACTTAGGAACATCATAGAGCAAATTATCGAATGGAACAGCCCCTTGTATCTTAACTTCATTGACTTTAAAAAAGCCTTTGACAGCATACACAGAGAAACCCTGTGGGCCATACTAAGATCATATGGCTTACCACAGAAAATATTTAACTTGATAAAACTCTTCTACGAGAAATTCGAGTGTAGTGTGATTCTGGAAAAAGGGTATTCTGAGAGCTTCAAAGTTTGTACAGGAGACAGACAAGGGTGCGTTCTCTCTCCAACACTATTTCTAATAGTAATTGATTATGTAATGAAGAAAACAACTGTCAGTACCAGGGGTTTACAATGGGGGTTAACAACCAACTTTGCGGATGATTTGGTGTTAATATCTAGTACAGAAGAACATATGCACATGAAGACACAAGATTTGGCGAACAACGCAAAACCAACTGGACTCGAAATGAATGTTGCCAAAACGAAACTTATGTGCATAAACACTAAATTGGACACCCCGATCACCATTGATGATTCACAAATCGAGTGTGTAAACGAATTTACATACTTAGGAAGCACCATTAGTACAGCAATGGAAGCAAAAAGAGACATAAAGAAAAGACTTGCTAAAGTAAAGATTGCCTTTGCTAGACTCCGACCAGCATGGAAATCAATCAGCTATAGCAAGGAAACAAAACTCAAACTGTACAATTCTGTAGTAAAAACAACACTGATGTGCAGAAGTGAATGTTGGGGAATGTGTGAATCTGATAAAAGAAGTGTGAACACCTTCCATACTGGAAGCCTGCGAAAGATTTTGG
>PJRA01000077.1:997768-1016747 GCA_016987375.1 Brachionus koreanus
AAAACAACACAATTCCTTAAAATTCAACTCTTTGGCAAGGTCTTTTACATGTTTAAAAAATATCTGAATTTGGACATTTGAGAGTGTGATGGCTGTGATGGTGGCGGCGGCAATAACGATCGATGGAACGAACGATAAATTAAATTAATCAACTATAATACACTATTTTAAATAGGCCAATAGATATGCACTGTACAAATTTACACTAACTCATACGATATCTTTAAACAATTTCAAAAATAAATGTTCTCCGAACTTTGATTCACTGTTTGAGTATTATGATCATTATCAGTTTGCTTTCTTTCCAAATATCCATTGTTCTCTAGCTGTTCTCCGTCCACACTAGTTCTATTTACATCATTTACATAGTAGTTAGTCGTTTGTACAAGGCTAGTCGATTCAACAGACCGACTCATCACATCCTCAACACTCTCGTACACACTTGGGTTCATTTGCATCAACGGATGCTGATACACGTTCTGATTATAGTCCATAACCATCTGCTGTTGTTGATGATGGTGATGATGATGCTGTTGTTGTTGTTGTTGATATAAATATTGCTGTTGAATTTCTTGCTCGTGTTGGTACTGTAGCTCGTACTGGAGAAGCTTAATAGCATTCCTAATGAGCACAGTTTGTTGCAGAAGCTTTTCGTTCAGGCGAAATTGTTTGAATTTGTCATACGACAGTTTGAGAAGATCATGATTGAGAGCGCGCGCCGGTCCCGGCTGGTACAGTGTGTTCTGCTCTTCATAAAATTGTGCTTGAGTCATATCGGCATCGTTTGAGTAGTAATAGCCAGTCTGATATGAGACATAAGTATCAGCGGTTGTTTCAATGGGCTGCACAATCTGATCGGTCGACAAAGCTGCTCGACGACGCACTCGTCTAAACCGAAATCGTCGTTTTACACTGGGGTGCCGCACCCGTCTATGTGTCCAACTAAGCTTTTTATACTTTTTGAATATTAATTTTTTGATATGATAACTTGACAACTTGCTACGCTTGGCTCTAGCACAGCTTGTCTTTAAGTTTAAATTTTCGTCTAAATTCGAATTCTCCAATTTAAGATTGATTAGATTATCTTCTATTATGTTTTGTTTTAGGCTGTCAGACTCTTCCTGTTTGCGTTTTTTTTTCTCTCTTTGACTCAAATTGGTCGTGTTGGTGAGAGGCGCACTGGCCCCCTCTTCGCTAGATGTATCCGTAGATGTAGCCTTTACGTTCAAATTCAAATTGAACACGTGATGTTTGTGCAAATGATGAAAATGGCTTTGGTGAAAGTCAATAAGATTTTTGAAATAGTAGGAAGCGTCGCACACCGAACCGAATGTTTCGGAAAATGCTGCGTTTATGACGTCGCTTCCGTTTGTGTGATGATAATTGTTTGTGTTGCTTACGACTATGACTGAACTGGCCGACGGTTGCTCGCTTGACGTATCGAACATTATTATTGTTGTTGATGCTTCAATTCTCTGTTGTTTGGACTCGATTCAATTCAATTAGGAACAAAAGAAAGCAAAAACAAATTTATCTCTTTATCATGTTCTAAAATAGAATGTCAATTTTGAGATCAGAACGGGTCAAGCAGTCAAATTCAAGTCGGGACCAAGAAGAGTGAAAATTGTACGATTTTAGAAAAATAAACTTTTGCACTAGAAAATTACTAAAAACTAGAACAAGAGAATTAAACTGACCATTTTGAATTGATCTTAGCATAATTTATTAGCTAATTAGCATAAATTATGATAATAATACAGGAACCTAATCTTTTAGTTTATTTATCAAACTCAACTTTTTTTAGTGGGCTTTATTTTCTATCATTATTGCAAATAAAAATAATTTAACTAATCAATAATCTATGTTTTTTTTTTTTTTTTTTTAACTGAAAATAAAAAAATTAAAATACAGAATCTTTAATTTTTAAGCTTAGAATGAATTTAAATTTTCAAGAAGAAAAATTCTAAGCAATGTGCCAAAAAACAGAAAAAATATTTGAAAATTTCCTTTTGAGCTTGGTTTGATAGGCGATATAAAGACACTTAGCTTATTTTGAACAACAGATGATTGTACAATTAAATGAAGGAAAAGCTTGAAAACAATTGTTTGAGTAATTTTATTGAATTTTAAAGTACGTGCGCTAGTTTTGATTTAGATGTTAAAGGTGAATTTATTCAGATTATATTTTTGTTGAATTGCAATTCTTTTTCACTTAAGTTTAATCCTATCGAAATAAGAAATCTTTTTTTTTATATTATTATTTTGAAATACTAAAGAAAAAAATAATAATTTTTTTTATATTTATTGTTGAAATTTGCAAGAAGAGTGAAAGAGAAGTCGGAGCGAGTGAGCTTGACTCACACACAATTAAGAAAAGATAGAAAATTAAATAGCAACATAAATTATTACAAAACAACCGAAAACAAACTTAACTGAAAAAAAATAATAAAACTATGCTTGCCAGAAATTTGAAATATATCAAAAATTATGTCTTTATGATTAAATTAGTTGCCTCTCGCTCCAATTTTGACGAGAATAGGTGAATTGAAATAAATTGAACATATTTGATGTAGTGCACTCTCTATCTTTTTCGGCATCAATTGAGCCGACTTCTACTAGATCACATAACTCGCACTTGTTAAAACCAAGATGCCTTTTTCTTTGATAAAAGATAAATTTCAGGCAAAAAAAAACTTTGCAAAGAGCTTTTTTTTGAAAGGCTTAATTACACCATACAAAGAGTAAAAATCTCATATATTTAAATTAAAATAGCAACTAAAAAAAAGCAATTCCCAATTCTTTTTTTTTTAAAAATTTATTAAAAATTAAATAAATTTCTAGAAATTTTTGAGTTTTGAACTTCTTAGATCTAATCAAAGACTTAGTTACAATAGTAGTCCGAATGAGTAACCAATGTTGTGTTGAAAATCTACGCTTTCCGGTGACACGTTCTAATTTAAACAAAATATATGATAAAAATGAGTCTGCAAATAATTTTTTTTAAATTTTGTTAAAGATCTTAAATCTGACAGTCATGAAGGCTACGAATACGCATTCTAAACTATTTTTTAGATTAACATTTAGACACTAGAGTGGTTTATCAAGCTACAAATAAGGAACATAAAGAACAAGACACTTTTTTTTTATTTTTATTTTGTGAAAAAAAAATTGAAATTAAAATATTGAGATTCACTTTGTTATTTGTGTTCTTATATTTAGAACTTATCAATGCAAGTAACTCAAACATAAAATATTATTATTTCTCGTTTACTTGCACTGAGCCAATTTTAATTTTTTTTTTGTTCTAAATTTTATGTATCTTATCTTATAAATTATAATAATATCTATCTATTCATCCATCATATCGATGCTCAAGTTCAAGCTTTGTTTCTTAGGAAATAGCTTGCCACAAATTGTAACAAGCTTATTTTTATATTTATTTTCGTCAATCATAATCAAGTTAAAATCATAATTTGAAATACGAACACAAAATTAATCTTTTCTCAACCAAATTGCAAATCGATTTCGACTATAAATTAATTCAAGTTCTTTCATGTTACTAACTAATATTATAATAAGGCAAAGACGAGGCGAGCATTAAGAAAAATGAAGAGTTGAAATTATTTTCTCTTCGTAGAGAGAAAATAAATAAAGCCAAGCATAATTTGGCTCGAGTAATTTAGATTGACAAGCCTTGTCGTGGCTCAATTTAGCTTTCGCCGCCTAGATTAGCATTATCTTTGTGGCACAATTCATGGTTGTCATGACAACAGCAAAAAAATTAATGCAAAATATCAAATACTCACGCCTTTTTTCTAAAATTCTTACTTCTACTTATTCTGAACGCAACCCTTGGCTTTCTTGTTTAAAATGTTCAAATTAAAACTAGTTTGTTTAAACAAACAATTCTCTATTGCATTACTTGAACCTGTCAATAGCAAAAGAAAGTCGAAAATGTACCTAAAATTAAATTGAAATGGCATTGATTGAATAAATATTTAAAGATAAAAAAAATATCTTATCTAATATTGTCAATTTAAAATCAATTAAAAGTCTTATGGAAGGAAACCAGACCTAATTAGAAAGATTTAAATCTTAAAACTAGTGGTGAAAAATTGAGAATTAATTACCACCGAGCTTTTTTGTGCATCATAAACAAAGAAATAAAGACTTCTCGTACTTTTTTTGTTTTTGAAAATTTCTAAATTTCTTATTTCAATAATATTAAGTTAGTTGTTTTGGATTAAAAGAACTTTTAGTAGTTGCTAAGTAAATTTTGAAATTGATTAATAATTTAAATGCGCCATAAATTGTCATATTTCTTAGCATATTTTTTAAAGGTAGTTAACAAAATGAGAATTTTCATAAGAGCTTCGACTGATCCGTATCATGATGGCAGCACGTCGTTTTATTAAATGCTCGAAAATGTGATCTCTAAATTTCATAATTAGAAAAATTGCGAAATTTTAGTCCAAGTATAAATCAGATCACTTTCGTTAACCTGCATGCTTATCAGAAATAAATAATTAAACTATCTATATTCATTAATTTATTAATTTAAAAATAAATTAACATGTTAAAGCTTAGCTTTGTTTTGAGGAAGAAAAAATTCCTTAATTTTTTTTCTCAAATATTTGATAGACACATTTTTCAAATAACAATAACAAACATTGTCGAACTAGCTTGAATAAATAATAATTATTATAATCAATAAAATAAATAAGAAAAATTTGCTCATTTAAAAATTAATTCAAATTTTATTTAATTATGATTTTAAAAATATTATTGATTTTCTAATATATGGATTAAACTATCAATTATAATTTGAAATTAAAAGATCAATAAATTTAAATAAAACAACCAGCCAACTTTTAATTTTTTTCCTAATTTTTTTTTAAAAAAAAGCATCCAAATTCATTCGTAAAATCATACGACTCTTCTTTTAAAAAAAAATCAAATTTAAATCTTAAATTTGACTGTATGTTTAGATAAAGGTATTCTAATAATAGCAAAATTCAAAAAGATCAAGCTTTTTGATTATTATAAAAAACTATCAAAAATTTTCTAAATTTTTAAAATTAATTGGCACTTACTTCAGCATTAAAGTAAGTAAAATGATCCAAATTGATTTTCAAAAAATCTCTAACTAGTTAACATTGATAACTCATAAAATAAGTATTTGATTTAATTTAAAATTTTTTATATTGTAGTTTAATTTCCATAACCCACTCGAAGAACTCTTGATAACTGTATATTTCGAATTTTTAATTTACACATAAGCTTAGAACTTGTTCTATTATGCATGTTTTTTTTGGAATCAAGCCAAATTAAAACAAAATATATAAATAAAAATAAAATACTATAGATATGAATCTTTCAGCGAGAAAATTTCAAATGTGGATTTTTTAAAATTTTGAATAGGTACTTAAAATTAAATTTAATAAATCAATTTAAATTGAAATATGAAAAATTTTTTTTTGTTAATTGTTCAGTGCACAGGTGTTTTAAATTATTTTTTTTTTAAATAAAAAAAATTGTTCCTTAATTTATTAATTTACTTTATAAAATAAAAAAAAATAAGATTCAAAAATTTAAATAAACAAATCAAAAAAAGTCAAAACAACATCTAAAAAAAATTAAAATTCGAGAAAATTTAGAAATAAATAACTGAATAATTTTTATTGATTAGAATAGTATTTAAAAATTATTCGAAATTATATTTTATTTATGGTGATAGGTTTCAAAATTTTATGGTGATATTGGATTTCCAATATCTTGCTAAAAGTAATAACAAAATGCTTCTATTATAAAAATGACTATTTTTATCTTTAGAATACTAATTTCAGAGTTTTAAAGATTTAGAAGTTATTTAAAATAAATAGTACAAACATTTTTATAAACTTAGCTAAACAATTCGTTTTTTTTTTTAAATTATAATTATTCTGAAATTGATTTCAGATTTTTAACGTAAGTTTTTATTGTAAATTTCTAAAAACAGTTTTGCTTACATTTATAAATAAATTCTAATTAAATTATAAATAAAAATTGATCAACATCTACTTCATTTTTTGTTTTTAACTTTTTATCAAACCTAAATAAAATGTTTTTGAATATCTTAAAAGCTTTCAATAAATAGCAAAAATCTTTCCATGTTAACATTGTTATTGTGCTATTTGCATATTTATGTTTTTAATTTAGCATAATTTACTATTATCCAAAATTTTATAATAAAAAAAGTGGGCTAAATTTTAATAATTTTGTTTCTATTCTTAATGATAAAAAATGAACAAATTAACTAAAATTAAAAGTAATTTTTTTTTAAATTCGTTTTCTGGTCTAAATTTCTCTCAAGATATCAGCATAAATCCGAATTACACAGAAGACTCCTCAGATTATGTTAGCAGTGATATTGAAATATCCGGCTCTTGCATTACAAAGACCAACATTGCGGAAGACTCGAACGACTCGTTAACCTGTGACCGTGACAATGATTCATCATCGAATATGAGCTTCCTTCAAGTAGGTGACAAGCGTTTAAAAACAAACAAAACAAATCAGAAACAGGTGGATCATGCTCGTTTGGCAGAATGCTTAGACTATTTACACAGAATGATTGGACGTAAGGACAAAGAGGACATTTTTGGACAACCAGTTACTGACGATATTGCTCCAGGATACAGTTCTATAATAAAAAATCCGATGGACCTGAGTAAAATGAGAAAAAAAATTGACTCTCATGAATATAACAGCATTGTTGAGTATAGAGTAAAAAATTTTTAAAAAATTCAAACATATTTTAATTTAATTTTTTATATTTAAAAGAATGATTTGATTCTGATGTGTGAAAATTGTATGATTTACAATAAATCGGACACAATCTATTACCAGGCTGCTCGCAAAATGCTTGATTATGGTCTTAAACTATTGAGTAAAGTAAAATTAGTTACTTCTAATAAAATTTTATTGAATAATAAATATAGATAAAATAGGAAAAGCTAAACTCAATGAGAAATACAGTTCGAATATTAAGATATTTGACACCTATTGAATTTGGTTTCGAAGAAGGAAGTGCCGAGTCTGAGCCAAGTCCTCAATTAATTAGGAAGAGAGCTGAACAATCACAGCAAAAATCATTCAGTGCACCATATACATCTCGCTTGGGTCCAAATAATAGTATCATTATTTCCAAAAATAAACTTTTATTGTAATAAAAATTCGTTTTTTATATTAGATTTTTAAATTTTGTAAATTTAGGAAACCAGATTTGATACAAAAAGAATCGTATATTTTGCCACCCGAGGGAGAAGATTTAAATGAAGATATAAATGAAAAAGTGAAAGAAATGGCAGCTTTAGCAGCTCAACGTTTAGCGGATAAAAATCCCTATGGACAAGTTAGAGATAAAATTTCTTAGAATCATTTTAATTTTTTTTTTGTTTTAGATGGGATATTTAAAGCGAAATAACAATGGATGCTTGAATTATAATTTTATTAAAAATTCTGCCCAAATAAAAAAAGAAGAAGATAACAATGAAAAAGCTGTTTCAATAGGCAATTTGAGTGAGGGTTTACAACAAAATTCTTATTCAATGACCAGCTTTGTTGAGGATAAAAAAAATTCATCGAAACCAAGTAATTAGTTTATTTTGATTAAAAAATATACCAACTTCAGATTCAATCTTAATGTTTATAATAATAGCTTGTACTATAACTTCTCTAATAATTAGCTCTATAATGCTCATATATTCTAATTCTTTCTTAATTATATCTGTCTTTTAGAAAATTTTATAAATGCATTCCAATAAGCTTAGAATAAATGTATTTCTCTTTCAATGACGCACTTGATAAAAAATATTTTAAAATTTTTGGGTGTGTAAACTTCTTGATAACTTTAAATTTTCATCTAAATGATGAAAAGTATCTATTTCTCGATTAAAATACGAGAATAATCTTGGAGCATTTGTTTATTTGCATTTTAAAATACCTCGAACCAAACTTTTATTTTATTAATACAAAAAAATTTTAATTAATTAAAAAATTTAATATTTTCTATTCCGTAATAGGTTTTTAGTTATAGGTTTTAAAAAAAGATAATTTTTATTTTAAGTGTATTTTGTTGAAAATGGGCCTTTCGGCTCCAATGCACCCACTTACGACGCCAGTTATAGTGCATTATCTAAAGATGAATCTGACATTCTTCTCACTACGTATGGAGATGAAACTGCATATCAATATGCTCTCAGTTTCATGGAATTTAAAAAAGATACTGGAGTTCTTTTCAATAGATATGTTAATTTGGTTTTGAACTCATTGACAAATAACGAGCATGAAAAATATATCCAATATTTAAACAAAAGAAAAAACCAAGAATCATACAATGATGAAAAACAGGAAACTAATTTTAAATCAGATTCCTTGAAAATCCAAAATGAATAAATTTTTGATTTTTTGTTTTTCTATTTTTATATTAAGTTCTTAAGGTGTAATTAATAAATTTTTTGAAATTCTATTTTTAAATCTTAAAAAAATTCATTTTAATTTTATTTTAATTTTCAAATATGAGTGAAAAACAAATATTGTGTTTAAAAACTTCAAATGAATCGAAACGTATAAAAAAGCTAATTAATCGTTTTCTCATTTCCAATAGTTGCGAATCGTTTTTGACTATTTTTAAACTATTTTATCGTCAAAAAACTTATAAATTTTTGTTATTTTTTTTGGTTATTTTGGACGGTTTTTTGGTTTTTAACAAATTGAATGAGTCTAAAATTGTCATCATAATATTTTTAATCTATCAAACTATGGCTTTTTCACTTCCAATGATAATTTTCCTTGATTATGTAATTCATAACTTATTAAGAAAATTTTTTTTTGAAATAAATTTATCTGAGAAAAAAATTATAATGCAGGTAACAAACAACAACGGGATATTAATGGGTTATGTCACATTTAAATTGAAACCTTATGTACAAAAATGTGAATTGATTAATTATTTTATCAAGCCTATGGTTCAAAATTGTGATTTAAGTTCTTCTTCAGTATCAAGTTTTATCTTAAATTTGAAAAAGTTAGATATCAATAAAATTCAAGTCAATTTACACAGCAAACATGATCTCAAATTTTTTCATTCTTTAGGTTTTGATCAATGTTCAATTAGCAATAAAAAGAATGATTATTGTCTTCATAACAAGTTGATTCCTTCTATTTGTTTAGAGTATAGCTTTTAGCGATGATCATTTTTTCAAATAAATTAATAAAAAAAAAATTTTTTTATTTCATTTTTGGTCAAAAAATCTTCAATTTGGGACTAACCAGGGTTGTCTTAAATTAATATCTTGATAAAGAATGCATTAAATATTCAGTATATACTCAAATACTTGCCAATTATCTGAAAGTAATTTAAACGGATTCAAGCAAATCTCTGACCAATTGCAGCCAATTTATTTTGCTATTTTGACATCTAAACACCAAATTTTGCTTTTAAAAGTGCTTAAATTTGGTGCATTTTAGCACAAAATCATTCCTATTTTGAAGAGTCGAATCTTAATGTGTCATTTTAAAATCAGAAAAACCAAGATAAACATTTATTTAATTCATAATAAAAAAGATAATGTACAAAAATTAGAATTTTAAAGATTATATCATTTAAGTTTTTTTTTAATTATATTGCTTTTTGAAAGGATTTAAGTTAAAGGTATTCAAGTTAAATAATTCAAATTTTGAAAGAAAATTTAAACTTATGTTATTGAAATAGAAAGTTTAAGTCTTTAACATTAATTACTTGATCACAAAGCAATTTATAAAAAATAAAAAACCCTTCGGTTTTTTCCCTTTTTAAAAAATTTAAGTTTAAGTATTTTTTGATAGAAATAAAATTTTAAAAAATAGTTTTTCTTAATATCATCTTCTTAATAACGCTTTTATTTATCAAAAACGTGCTGCCTTTAAATTATTTTAATGGATAATAATAAGAACTTTCTCATTGCTTTCATTTTGTCTTTTAGTAATTATAGGATGAAGTGGTTAAACTGCACTTATCTAATGCTAGAGAAAATATAGTAATTTGATCAACATAGTCATTTAGTATTCTGGAGAAGATTCTTCGAATCTTTGTCTGTCGCTAAGTTCCATATCTTGTGAATTCTTATTTGCCCATTCAAAAAAATATTCAATTTATTTCCATTTAATTTCTTTTAAAAATTTTTCAAAGTATTTTAAACAGTTAAATTCAATATATGACCAATGCATAGAATCTTTACCATTCCTAAATATTTAAACATTTTTTCTAAAATAATCAGTTGTAATAATTTCTAAATCAAAATTTTAAACTGCCCTCGTGAAAAAACTTGTCAAATTTATCAATTTTGTATTTTCGAGATTGATTAACAAATCATCTACCAGTCATGGTCACCACCAGTTGAATATTATTGCCGTTCCAGATAGCTACTTACGGCCTAGTTTGAATTAAAATCACTAAAATTTTCAAGTCCATATCCGAATTTTTGAAGAAAAAAAATTTCAAAGTCTCAACGTGAACTTGACATAAGACTTTTAAACGCATCTGGTTGAAATAAACATAGTTTTACGTAAAAGAGAAAAGTTCATTAAGTATAATATTATGGAAAATTTTTTCATGATTTTGTTGAAGAAAAATGGAAAAACGTTGAGAAGAGCTTCTACTCACTCTATGGACTGGGTTGTAAGTCAAAAACTACAAGCCCAGATTTAGTGGGCTTTTTGTACAAACAATTTTGCCAA
Source organism: Brachionus koreanus (assembly GCA_016987375.1). NCBI lineage: Eukaryota > Metazoa > Rotifera > Eurotatoria > Ploima > Brachionidae > Brachionus > Brachionus koreanus. The sequence continues at coordinate 1,008,527 of PJRA01000077.1, forward strand.
TCAATATTTAGATATCATCTTGATACGGTTTGGATTGTTGCTGATAAACTCAGTGAATTCGAAACAAGACAGAATTTGCTCTTAAAAAGAGCACTTGGTATCAAGAAATTTGCAAGATTCAGACCAATGTTAGAGGCCATAAAAGTAGAATCAATTGAGCAAATTTATTGGAAACATGAGAACTTCTTTCTAAAACAACTTCGTCCAAGTGTGTTGTGTAATAGCCTACTGGTTTTCTTAAAAGAAAACTACGAACATTTTGACCAAAAAAACTCCTCGTATTGTAGACAGATAAACAGCTTAGAAAACAAAATTCATATCGATACATTCGATTATAATACAAAAACGTCAATCTTTATGGTTGACCATGTCTTCCAATGTGTAAACCGAGGTTTAGTTGACTCGATCAAATTTATTAATCAACGAGTTAGGATTGAAATGTCACAAAATTTAAACTATTTTTACTTATTTAATATTTTAAATGACTTGTTAAAAGTAGATTTTTTTACATAATTTTACATATACAACAACTTAAGTTTATTTTATTTTATTTTTTTGTATGCCTATGAAGCTTAATTGAATAAATTAAATTAAATTAAATTACTATTATCAGAAAGATATTTATCTGAATGACTGTCTACATCGTCTTGAAGCTTTAAGATGGATAAGGAATTTTTAATGATTGCAATTATTTTGTGTCATCTGCATAGGCTTTACATTCATTTTCAATTTGTTCAATTCGAGCATCACATAAATATAAATAATGAACAATAGAGGACCCAAAACAGAGCCTTGATGAACACCACTAAAGATTGAAAGTCATAACGAATTCATATTCTCCAAAAAAACTATATGTGTACGATCAGAAAGAAAGTCACCAATCCATCTTACGATATTTTCAGATCCATATTGTTTTAAGCCTTAATAATAATTTTTTATGTGAAATCTTATCAAAAACTTTCGAAAAATGAGCGTAAATAATATCGACTAGAATGGAGTGGAGCTATGAACAAGAAAATAAGCATTTGTAACAATCAATTCTTAAAAAGCATTTGATTTAAAGGAAAATTTACAGGATCAAAACAAAAAGACGCAATTTTTTGTAAAATATGTCTTTTATTATTTTTAAAATTTTTACTAAAAAAAATTTTAAGTAGAGTTAGAAAATTGACAGTAAATTTAAATTAAAAAATTTTTTTAATTCTAAGATATTTTTGAAATTATATATTTACAATTCCAATAAAACATATCAAGCGTTTTTTTTTTCAAATGGACAAGGAAATGATCAGTCTTATTGAATGTCCAAAAATATCAATAACATAATTTTTGATAGTATTTTTGATTAAATAAATTGTTATAAATTTGATAGCTATGATTTAATTAAAAATACTTTAGTGTTGGGAACCGTACAAGCGATCTCTAATGCGGCCAAAATTTTTTTTGGCAGTCCGTCTCTCATTTGGCCGGCCAGCTTCGCGGTCCAAAATTTTGACCGCGTTCAGATCGATCAGAGTTGGCCGCCTCCCAACACTAGATGACTTTGAAAAAAGAGTCTGTTAGATCACATAGAACTTCATTATCAAATTTTTTAGCAAATTTAGGACGGTTCTAATTGCAATAAGAAGCTTATGTAATTTTTTTAAAAATTTTTTTAATCTTTTTCTAAAGATTAAAGGATTTTTAAAGTTTTATTTTGAGAGAAAATAATTTTTTAAATAAAGTTAATTTGATAATCACACATCAGTTTCTTAACTTTTTCACCATTGTTTAAAGCTATTGTTTTTTTCTATTGACAATTTTAATCTTTGTAATTAAACCGACTTAATTTTTAGTATCTCCAAGTTGAAAGTGTCTGAAAACTGAACTGGTATTTGGCAACTGATCGTCAACACTATTTTAGTAAGCCGATTTATTCAATAGATAGAAAAAAATCTGATTGTAATTTACTTTATTTATTTTAGAATTTTTGAAAAATCAAAATTAAAATCAGCCGCCAATATTTTATTAAAAATAGCAGGAATTTTCTTACCTGTTTTATTTTAAAATTTTGATGGCTAAATATAAATTGAACAATTCTAATGATTTAAATTTAAGACAAACTTTAAGTCGTGACACATTTTTCATTCAAATGAGAAAAGTCAGTAAACAGTTGAATGACGTTAAGTACTAATATTCAAAAAAAAACTTTAACTAAACTTTAACTAACATTAATACTAAGAAAAAACCCTAACAATATTATTTAAACTTACCTTATTAATATCACAGTTAAATTCCATTTGTTAATTGTTAATAATCCATAATTCTTTTATACATACACAATGAGCAAGTAAAAAACTAATCAACGATTCTATTTTGAAACATTTAAAATAAAATTTTCTCAAAAGAAAGCTTAGAACTGCTGCAAGGGTCGATCCAGTCGAAGTTTATTGCCGCATTAGACCTTTGCCTAACGAAACAGATGAATCATGTCTAAAAATTTTAGACGATTCGAATCTAATGCTCCAGATACCAGAAGTATGTGCTGCGCTTGGTATCCTAATAACTTAATCAATTATTCTTTTAGTGCTCGGCCTCTTACCGATCCGGACAAGTCAAACAACTGGTCTATTCATTTACCCAAATATATGACGATCAGACATCCCAAAAGCAGTTGTTTGAACAAGTAACCATGCCGCTTGTTCAAGACTTGATAAATGGAAAGAACGGTCTCATGTTCACGTATGGCGTGACCGGCTCGGGAAAAACTTATTCAATGATTGGCAATCAACACGAGTCAGGCATGCTGCAACGATCTCTTGACTGTCTGTTTCAGTCAATTCAAGGCAATATTGCTCGAAAGAGCGTCTTCAAACCGGACCGAGCCAACTCGTTTGAAATTCAGTCCGACTGCGAAGGCCGTCTTTCAAATCAAACAAACAATCAAATTAAATTAAACAAACAACAACAAGTTTTTTTAAATGAATTGCAATTGAGCAACAAATTTCAATGTCAAATAAACCGCGACAACTACTACTCAGTTTACATTTCTTGTATAGAAATTTACAACAATTATATTTATGATTTGCTTGACGACGTGGTTTCCTCAAGCACTCCGACCATGTCTGGCGGTCAGGATCTAAAAGAGTCCAAAAATTTAAAAGAAGATTCTAAAGGATGCATGTACATTAAAGATGTAAATGAAATAGAGGTGAAAACAATCGAGGAAGCGCTAGATTTGATTTCAAAAGCACAGAAAAAAAGAGTAGTGGCCTATACAGAATTAAATTCGGAATCTTCCCGTAGTCATAGCATATTCAGTGTGCGTTTGGTTCAATCGCAGTGCAATAACAAACAATCACCTGTTTATGTTAGTCAGCTGTCTTTGGTTGACTTGGCCGGCAGTGAACGCTCTAAGCGTACCAAGAACACTGGTTCTAGACTGAGAGAAGCTGGCAGCATAAATTCATCGTTGATGGCGTTGCGAAACTGCATTGAAACACTTAGAGAAAATTCTCTGAATGGATTCAAGAAAATGGTGCCCTACAGAGACTCAAAGTTGACATTGTTATTCAAGAATTATTTTGAAGGAAATGGAAAAATCAAAATGATTTTGTGCATCAATCCGAATTCAATTGAATTTGATGAAACTTCAGTATGTTATATTTTTTTCTATCTCTTAATTATTCATACATTTTTAGATAAGTTAAAAAAATCACTAGAATAAAAACCTATCCATCTTCATAATCAATGGTAATTGTTTGAATATATGTCATAAAGAAATAAACACATGTCTTTATTCAGTGATTAACATTTCTATTTTATGACACAAACTTAAAGCCGAAAATATTCTAAAATATCTTTTATTTTTTTTAACAAAAAAAAAAGCATTTTTAGTAGAATGTTCATGTACGTTTACGAATAATGATGCTTTTTTAAAATTTTAGGCTAAGTAAAAATTTTGATCAAGTTTAATTTTTCAAAATTGGTCTAAAATTTTTAAATATGCAATTAAATTTAATCACATATTTTTAAATTTTTGTTTATTTTTATACTTTTTGAAAAAGAATTGTTATTAATAAAAAATGCATTGAAATTTAATTGTGCATTTAAAATTTTAAGACCAAATTTTCTTTGAGTTCATTTGGGATAAAAGAGCATTTTCTTGTCTTGTTGAAAAAATTTTCATATACCAGAATTCGATATTGACGCAGATGTCATTATCACTAGAATGCCCAAGAGATTTTTAGAACCTTTTTTTAAAATGGCAACTTGAATTTTATCACATAAAAATCAAATTTTAAAAAATGACTTTTATTAGCTAAAAATCTTGATTGTAATTATCTAGAAAATGAGTAAATTTTCAAATAAAATGTTAAATTTATCTTAATAGCTTTATTTGAAATTTTAATGAGAAATCAGCCAGACTTTCTAGTGTAATATGTCAAAGAGTACAATAATAAAAATCGAACAATTACGTTTTATGAGATAAACGTTTATTAAGAGTATTTTATAGATTCAATTAAAAATATAAATAAAACCCATAACTCGACTTTTTTCCAAATTTTATTTCAAAAATTTTTTTCACATTAAAATTTTAAACAAAAAATAGCTCACAAACATAATAAGCTTTGATAAAAATCATTGTTCAAAAATTTATCTAATGAGTGATTTTTATGATTTTTTTTCTTAACACTAAAAACTCTGGATGAGTAATTTTGTTTACTCATTTGAAGGCGTAAATATCAGTCATTATCAAAATTATACACGACTTTGAATTCTTTAAAAAATATGAAAAAAATAAGAGTAATATGAATTATATATTTCAACCAGAGTTGTTCAAAAGTCATAAAGCCAAAGTCAAGGCATTTGACTTGACTTTAAATTTTAAAAGACTTTAAAATAACTTTTTTTTTTAATTTTGCCCAAGTCTGATTTCAACTCAATCAAAAAGACCAAAGGTCAAACACAATAGAGGGATGATTGAGCTCATTTATTTAAAAGAAATAAAATATTTAATTAAAATATTAAGTTCTTGAAATTTAAATCGAAGTTACAAAAAATATCACAAAATTTTATAAAGATTAAATTAATATTATTGTTAATTCTAAGCTTAAAAAATAAAAGATTAAATTGAAGATCATCAATTAGGAATTTTTTTTAATAAAATAAGAAAAATAATAATCTAATGTTTTTACAATATAATCGTTAAATTTTCCTTTCGAAGGAACAAGGTAATCATTAATATTTCTTAGAGCATATTGAGTTTTAATTGAACAGTTTCTGATTAGACTATCTTTTAGACAAATTGGTGAGTTCTTTAAATTTAAAATTTTATGAACAAATTGGGCAAGACGTTTGATAATTCTGTGTTGAAAACAATCAATATTAAATTCATTTAATATGTTATTTAGAATGTTAAAATTGCACAAAATACTCGGTCGAATATTAAGTAGTTTTTGAATACAATAGTAATATGAATTAGGTAATTTTTGAATTGATCTTTTCGTAAAGGAAATAGATAACGATAGACAATAGTCAAAAAAAGGCAAAATAAATGATTTGAAAAATTGAAGCTTAACTTTATAGGATAAATAGAATAATCTCTTTATTGCATAAAGGCGTTTGTTTATTCATGTTCTTAGGCTTGTGACATATTGCAAGAATGTAAGCTTATTATCAATAATAACTCCAAGAAGCTCAAATTTATCGACAACTTCAACATGGATATCATTTATTAGTAATTAATTTGGGAAAGATAGTTTTCTTTTATTTGAAATAAACATTATTTTTGTTTTAGACCAATTTATATCTATTCGATTAAGTCTACACCAAGTAAACAGTTATACAAAATTATACACGACTTTGAATTCTTTAAAAAATATGAAAAAAATAAGAGTAACATGAATTATGAAAATCAATGATTTTTAATTTTTAAGATAATTTCAAATATGATTTCAGTTAAAGAAAATTAACTCTAAAATTCTAAGCAAAAAACAAAAACAACAATTATAAAATAAAAATAAAATTTTTTCTAATGGTCTAAAAGTAGTTCTGCAAAATGTTTCACCTGATACAAGGTTTGTTTGTTATTTTGATTTAAAATTTTTGTTCTTGATTTTGTTCAAAAGCCCATTAAGACGCCAGAATATGTTTAATTATAAGTTTAATTTGGTTTAAATCTGTGTCCCGAAAAATAAAAAATTTAAAATTTTATTTTTAATTTTAAATTGGATTAATAAAAGAATGGAATATAAGAAAAAAGTCAAAATTTAGAAAAAAATTTCCTCTGCGGCCTTCAAGGCGGTTAACACCAAGCTATACAGTTCTAATTCTAAGGTTTTCACTGACGGTACCCATGCCCTAATAAAAATCATTAAGCACATTTTTAAGTAAAGCTAAACAATTTTAACATTAGCTTTTACCTAAAATATTAATTGTTCTGCTCAACGATTAGTTTTAGTTCTATTAATTAGCTTGGGTTCTAATTGTAACTATTTTGATATAAAATAAAAACTACGTCCTTTTTTAAAATTTTTTAAAAATCATATATATTCTGAAAGAGCATAAAATTTTCTACTTTTTGGTATATATTTTTATTTTAAAAGTGGGTTGTGTCAATTTTAATTGTTGAAAAAAAGTAAAAAACACTATTTTTTAATCGTATGTAGTCCCAGGAATCTCAAAAAAAATACAGCTTTTTTTTTTTAATAAATAACAACATTCTAATTAGAACGCCTGTTTATTAACTTTGAAATTAAAATTATAGTCTTTTCTTAAAAATTTTAAAAATAATCTATTTTTTAAAAGTCAAGCTAATAAAAAAAAATTAAAAATTTATTTTTTAATTTATTTACAAATTTATTTTCTAATAAAAAAAAATTAAAAATTTATTTTTTATTAGAATGTTCTGAAATTTAGTGACCTTGTCAAGGACGTGCTTGTTCCAGTCAGTACAGAAGCACATGTGAACCCAGGATCGAGAATTCCCAAATCAGCATCGGTAAATTCGAACATTAACTTAAAGATTACTTTCGACGAGCTCGAAAATCACAATTTGGCCTTGCTTAACAACTTACAGCAAAAGTAATTTTTTTTGTTACTTTTATTTAAAAAACAAACGTCAAACTAAAATTTTTACAGTAATTATTCGCTAATGAGCGAAAGCTTTCCACCACTGGACATATTTTCGCCAGACGATGATCAAACAATTAAGAGAATAATTGACTATTTGGAGGAATTTCAGCGACGACGTGATGCGCTCATCCACGAAACAGATTTGATAAAGCAGCAATTTTATGGCAAATTGCGCGAAATAAACGATGAACTCGAACGCTTAAAGGACGAGCGTAACGAGTATAAAAATCGCCTTGAAAGCAAGGAAAAAGAGCAATTAAAATTTGATAATAAAATAAAAGCTTTGGAGAAAATAATAAACACTAACAGTTCATTTCAGCGCACTCCATTGACTCATATTAGCAATCATCACAGTTCGAGGAACGCAATGAATACGCCTAACACTGGATTCATGTCCAGCTGCAGCTCGACAAACAGTGGAAGCACCCAGATATCAGAGAGGCCAATTTCTACACCTAGTAATCAAAGCAGCAGTGTAGGCAGCACAGTGAGCGAAACTCCAGTTCGAACTAGAATTGCCAATGTTAACTCAGCAATTAAATCCACCTCTTCAAGCTCTCAGACGCCGTCGACAGGACGCGTAGTCGGCTCCATTCTCAATTCAGCTGCCTACAATAGATACCAAACACCAGCTAAGTCTAAAGAAGGCGTTCCGGTGGCTAATAGACGCGCTGCGCGAAGGTCAAAGTCAGCCGAGATGTGGTTGGATCACAAACCGCCAACAGTGGCCAAAACTGACACTGTACTCCAGCCTAAAATGCATAGGAAGAAATCTGTCAGTAAGCTAGAACTGCACGATGCCAAAAAGTCATCCAAGTATGTGTTAACTCATCAACAACAGGATGAAAATGGAGAAATTCGAACCAATTTGATTAAGGGCGATATAATTAGATCCCCGTCTGGCGGCGCCAATATCATATTCACGGACGTTGAGACTTTGGAAACAAGACAGCAAGAGACCAGTCGGCCTTTAAAAAGACCGTACGACTGTGATAATCCAGTCGAAGACCGCAATTTAATCGAAGAAAGGTGTTCAATAGCTATAGAGGGACATTCAAGTTTTACAAAAACAAGGAATATGTCCAATGTTTAAGACTGCTGTCTTGTG
>PJRA01000077.1:1018382-1044104 GCA_016987375.1 Brachionus koreanus
AAGTCCCATTTTAAAATTTTTTTTTTGCAATATTATAGCTAATTTTTAGTAGTTTTTAAATAAATATATAAATATATATATGTTCCCCTGATCATTTGATGATCGGGCAAGTTAACTTAACTTTTCTCAATTTACTTATGCATCACCCGTTAAATGAGTTTAAAGAGATTAAACTTCTTCCTCATTCAGCATATAGCCCAAGTCTTTTTTCTTCTGATTATCATTTTTTTGGCTCAATGGCTCATTTGCTTCTGATGATGACAAACCAAGACCAAGTTGAAAAAAAAAGATGTCGTGTGTTGTTGTTTTTTTTTGTTCAAAATACCGTTAATGGTACAAGAGAGGAACTCACTGATACATTGTGGTTTAAATTTTGAAGATCAACTAGCTAATGCTTAATTTTTTTTTGAAAAAAAACGCTAAAATTTTTGTCTCGTTCTAATATAAATAAGAAGGTTAATATTTTTTTAACCAAATTTTCTTAATCTAGCAAAGATGAAGGACAGGCAAAAAAGAAGAAGAGATAAACTGTAGTGTTAAGTTTTAAAGAACAATTTGACTGTGACACTTTTGTTGAGTCCGAGATAAGACCTAAATGAACACTAAAAAAACACACCAAACTATTCAACAGCTTGATTAGAGTCGTTCGTTTTAACGAACTTGAATGGAAGTCCTTAATTTGTACGTTTAAGGACTACCTCAAAAGTTTTATATGCAAGCATATTATTGTAATTGCTTTACATAAAAAATCAACTACAATACCTGAAAAATACTATGACACGGTTATAGGTTCAAAGCCTAAGCCAGGAAGGAAAAAAGGCTCAATATTGGCATATAATTAAAAATAATTAATTATTTTATTTTATTCTTATTTTTTGGTGCTAATTATAACGTTTTTGAAATTTTATATTAAAAATTAATTTTTTTATGTATAAAGAAATTTTTTTTTGATACATAGGAAAATAATAAACACCAAGTAAAATATGTGCTTTATTCAAAAATTTAATCAATATGAAATTAAAATGCCAAATAAAATAGAGAAAATTGAAGATTATGATCAAATTAAATTGATCATGCTCAGAAATCTTAATCAAAAACTAATTTTAATAAGAGATGAGCAAAAATCGCATGATCTTACTCAGGATATCCAGGATGGGATATTGTCCTAAACATTTTATTTGAAAATTAATTCATTTTCTAGATAATTCCTATCAAGATTTTTAGCTAATAAAAGTTATTTGATTTTTATGTAAAATTTGATTTTTATGTGATAAAATTCAAGTTTCAATTTTTTAAAAAGAGTCTAAGAACCCCTCGGACCTTCTAGTGTTAAGAATCCAGAGATTGTTCATTTAATGGTGAATCAATATAATTTGCTTTGGGTTTTAAGGGATCATACTCTCGCAGTACTTAAGTAACCTGGTCACAAAAACATAAACCATCATCATCATTATCCCTTATCCGTCGAAAACTGGGTCAAAAATGACCCAGCACAACGTTGTTGACTTAAATGGGTCATTTTTGACCCAGGCAAATTTTTTTTTATTTTTATCGTTTTTTCAATTGACAAATCTTGTTTGAAATAAATTTACAGTAGCTTTACTTAACAAATCAAACAATTAATTTTAATTTAATTAATTTCTTATCCCTTTTTTAGAATCTTAAAAAAAACCGCTTTACTTTTCATCCTAAATATGTTGTTTATGATTGAAGGATTGTTTTCTAATTAACGAATTTCTCAGAAAAAAAATTTTCAATATAAATCAATTAAAAATTATTGATTCAACAAATTTAAAAAAAATGAGTTTTTATGAATTTAATTTTATTAATTATTCACCTGAACTGAACAACGAATTCGAACAAATAAGTGATGATGAATTCGATTATGTTCAACCGCCATTAGAAGGGTTGGTTTGTGGTTTCGAAACTTCGGAAAAAGAATCTACCGAAGAAAATGATCTAACTTCTAACGGTGAAATGCAGCATTAAATTCCTCGCTCAGCTACATTTACGCTAAATTCGGAAGATATAAATTCTTCTAATCATATTTATTTTGGGAAAGAAAAATGTTATAGATGGAGTTCTAATCCTCAATATTATCCGAATGTTGAAAAAAAATGAATACTATTATTTGTAAAAATTTTATTTTAAATTAATTAACTTTTATCATTTTTTTATTTTTTTAAACTTGAATCATATTTTTTTAATAAAAGTATTTTAAAACACAATTATTTTTTTTTTCTGGGTCAAAAATGACCCATTTTCGTCTTCAGCGTAGTAAAAAATTGTATTTTGTAGCTGGGTCAAAAATGACCCATTTTCGTCAACAACGTTATTTTTTATATTTTCGACGGATAAGGGTTATTTACTTTATGCAATTAATTTTTTCTCATAAAACATTTAAAAATCATTTTTACTGATGATTTTTGATCATGATCATTTAACTTGATCAGATCATTGAATTAAAGAGCTAATAATCTCCAAAAATAAGATCAATAGAGGCCTCGAGAGTCAGCGAAAACATAGGCCTTTAAGTATAACACACACTCACATTGTGTTTGATTAAAAAAGCTAAATCTGTAAAATAATTTAATCAAAATTTTCTGAAATTTTGCATTTTTAATTTTTCATAATTTTAGATTTTTGTTCATTATTTCAGAAAATTAAAAAGCTCTCTCAAACTTTTGGTAAACAAACTGAAAATAGAAAATTTTCTAAAATATTGCACAAAAAATCTAAAAATATGAAAATTTAAAAATGTAAAGATTTAAAATTATTTACATTCTGTCCCCATTCACCGAGTGAGGCGCGATATTTTCGACCAAGATTAAATTTTCTTACAAATAGAGTAATGAATCAAATTTAATAGCACATTATGGCACTATTATTTTTTTTTTTGTCTACTAAAATTTAGATTTAATCATGTATGAATATGCAAATTTTGAAATATTTGAAAATTTTTTTATTATTTTTAAAATTGTTGTTTATGTTGCTATATAGTCTGACCAAGATTATTTAACAGACCTTACACAAAATAACAAAACTAGAAACTATACCACAGGCTGACATCTTCAAATAAAAATTTAAAAAATTAAAAAATAAAACTTCATTTTTAGTCTGAGCTTTGCTCAATTAATATGAGATTCAATTTTATAAAAAACTAAAAGGGCCTTTGTCGTAAATGACACTCGTATTTTTTTTACTATTGAAAGATACGATGCGGAATGGCGATCAAGACATTTCGAAGGCATAATTTTTATCTGAAAAAAGAGGCTGCAGTCTTATTCATGAGTTTTCATGGATTTTATGACGCACCTCAGAAAAACAATCAATTTAGAAAACAATTAAACTATTTTTAACTAAGAATAGGATCAAAATTTAAATTTTTTAAAACCACTGAATCATTATTTAAACAAATGTTTGTCATTTTAAATTAGAATATAATCAAATTAAATGATGACGTTAGCAAGCTAAATTGCTTGAATAATTGAAAAATTTTGCTTTTTTGGATATTTAAATAGTGATAAAAACTTTGCTAAATGAAAATAAAAAAAAATGAGTTTTTATAACTACGGATATCCAAATTACGGCTACGGAGGCTTTGGAGGATACAGCGGGTATCATGGCTACTATAATGGAGGACACAATAATTTTGGCCATCATTTCGGTCATCACAATAGATACCATCATTATCATGGATACTCTTCATAATTTTCTTTTACTTCAATTTTATTTTAGTTGTTTAGTAAAAATTGAATAAAAAAGACATTAAAATTTTAGAAAAATTTTTATTTTGGTAATGCTGTTAAAAGGCTATTCAAAGGTTAATAGAGGTTAACAAAATAACAATAAATTTTAAGTCATAAACCCAGTTGTTTTTTGATTGATAACTGGCAGAAGAATTGTATTTTCTTTTGTTGATAGTTCTTTTTGAGAAGATATTTTTGTGTCATCTAAAAAAAAAAGATTATCTATCTAATAACTCCAAACGTTTTTTAATTTGTTTTATTCTTTATGTTACTTAATATTTTGTTTTTTTTTTTAATTCATCCATCCTAAATCTTAATTTATTAATAAATATTATTAATCCGGTCATCAAGAACACAAATAGTAGCTTTTGACAACCATCAATAGCATGAATATTTTTACTTGTTTAATCTAATGATTCAATAAACTATGTTAATTCTAATAATTTAAGCAAATATTAATTTTATTAGGTCAAAATGAAAATTTATCTTTTAAAGTGGTAAAAAAAGCATTTATTTATAAAAATTCAAAAAAAGATAAATTCAATATGAATTATTTTAGAATATTCAATCATTTGATGGATTTCCTGTTTATCTTTTCTAAAATATTGAATTATCTTTAAAAATAAAAAAAATATTTATGATAAATTGTTTATCTGAATCCAAAAGAATAATTAGATTAAGGAAATCAAATGTTTAATTATTAGGAAATTTTATAAATTAAAGTAATGGTTTAAGTTTTAACTATCTTTTCTAAAAATAAAAAAAGGATTTTTTTTTTAAAAATTTATAGAAATTAAAAATACATTTGTATTCAATATTTTGTCAAAGATAAATAGGAAATCTATGAAATGATTGAATATACTAAAATTATGCATAATGAATTTTATCTTTTTTGGAATTTTTGTAAATAAATTCTTTTGCTGTTAGGGTTTTTTTTTTATTCAAAATTTTATTAAAAAATGTTAAGGGAAAAAAAAACTTGCCAATTATAAAATAAATTATCTTTTAAAATTTTTATCTTAATATACTTTTGACAATTTAATAAAAAGAAAAAATTTAATTTAAAATTCAAATTTTTAGATAAATTATTTTATTTATTTAGTTTTGATAAATTTAACCAGATTTATTCAAGTCAATTTAAATCGAATATAACTAAAAAAAAACTTGTCCAGGTTTAAGCATTTATTAAAATACGATAGGTTTTTGTAAATGATAAATTGAAAATTTACTTCTGCTTTGATAGTATTGCTTGTATATTTCATTTGGTAGTAGTGATCTATAGGCTGATTTAAGCTGATCATATTGCATATTATGTTTCGCGTTTTTTAAACGTAAATCATTGTTATTTGAAGTCTCACAAAATCGGATAAAATTTTCTTCACTTAAATAATTAAAAAAAAATGACCATACTGTAAAATTAAAAATATTCTCTTTTACCTGGTTTTTAGACATTTTTTCTCACTAGTTTTGTTAATTTTTTCACATGACTTGGAATTATGTGCATGATTTTTTTTTTTGAACGAAACCAAAGTCTAATTACATTTATATTTAAAACTTCAAGTTATTTAAGTGGGGTTTTTAGGTTAAATATTAAAAGATTACATGAGATTTCTTGTTAAATTTTTTAAATTCTTCGGATATTTCGACAGCTATTACTTCAAGAAGCTTTTCGAGTTCTTTAAGGCTTTTACAGTTTTTTCTAATATCAAAATTGTACTGATTGATCAATAAGTTGTTTAGTTCAAAGTCGATGATTATCTAAAATTTAATTTCATTAAATGAGAACTCATATATTCTTGGACTTACGTCTCGGTTGTTTATTCTACAACGTCTAATTTCATACAAAGACTTGAGCACCAAACGCTGCTGGTCAAACAAACTTCCGTAATTTTTTTTCCCGCTTGAGTATGCTTTAAAATCGTTTGGTTTGATTACCAAACGAACTGTGCCATCTTCATTTGAGCAAGAGCCGTTTCGGTTCAAATTTGGACTTTCTTTGTTGTTTGAATTTATCTTATCTTCAGACGTCGGATATTTGAATTCTGTAACTAAGTTAAAAAAATTAGTTTTTCTTTATTTGAATAATTTATTGCTTAAAATTTTTAAATTCAAAAATATATTCAGCAGTTCAAATCAAATTCAAATTTAGGTGACCAAAATTTAAAATGTGAATGGTACGTGAAAAAATAATAAAATTTTAAAAATTCTAATGACCAATTTTCAGGTTTATAATATTTTTTTGCATAAAAAGCTTTGCAATTTACCTCAATCCACAATATCAACAATAATTAGTAAAAAAAGCAATGATATCATGATACTGATCATGATACTTCAAGTGAAATGAATCAATTGTTTAAATTAGAAAATTCAATTCATCAAAATAAAATTGTTAAACAAACTTTAATCAATGATTTTTTTGAAATTTAATTAAATTTTTGTTTTTTTTATCCGTTACCATATTGTTTTTTTAAATTTTAATCTTAAATATTTTTTTTGTAATTTTTAGTCAATAAAAGTTTAAAAAAAATAACTAAAATCATTTTGAATTTTTTATTTTTTTCCCATCCTTATACATGTAAATTTAATATAACGATATTTGATATAACGATTGTCATTTTTCAAAACCGAGCCAATCGTTATACCAAGACTCAACTGTATTACACAAGTATATTGACGCTTGTCGGTCTCTTTTAAATATTCCTTTTCACCATTTATGCAGTCAAAAACATTTGTATCTAACAAATTGGTAGATGGTTCAAATTCAAAACTTTGAAAAAGCTCAATTTCACTACCCACTTTTTCGAATAACTGAGCATTTTGGAACAAAAAGCCAAAGTCACAATTTTGAGAAACTGCTATTCAAAAGAGGACTTACAATTAAAAAAATAATTATAGGTTACTATAACATAACTAGAGGATGCTTCAACAGAGAGTATAATTTACATATAAAAAAATATTTTTTTACTTTTTTTACTTTTTATTCAGTTATCAATGATTTATTTAAATATTATTAGAGCTATAGCGGGATTACGTAAGTCTTCCTGCTTTGTCAGTTTAGTTAAACTAAACTTGACCGTAGAATATTAACTATTATTATTATTATTATTATTATTATTATTAGAGCTTGTTTCTAACAATTTATAATTCAATTTCAGGAACTCTGATTTACAAAAAATAATTTTCAACTCTAAGATAAATTAAAAATTAATTTCTTTTCTATAAGTTTTTTCCTTAATTGAATGTCTATCTAACTGTAATTATTATTAGAAATAGAAAAAAATATTTTTTATTTATTTTATTAAAAATATACTTTAGGGCGGGCCCTAGGTTCGTCCGAATGGCTTACGCTTCGTTTAAACCCAATTGTTACAAGAAATTAATAAAAAAAAAATAAAAATTTTTAAAAGAGGAGTTGGTTGAATAAATAAAATATAAAAATATGCATATTCTGGTTGATAAGGGTTGAAAATATCTAAACTATGAATTTTTCCTTTTTTTATTAACTTGATGATTAAATAATTGATTCAAATGTCTTTGATGATGGAAATGCTTAGATAAACATAATTTCCTTTTTTGTTTTAATTTAATAACAATTGAATAGATTTTACACTAATTAAACAAAATTAAAACAAGCTCAATTTTTAAAATAAATGATCATTTAATATAAGTAGAATTTTTTTGAAAATTTATTTTAGTCATGAGCAATCAGAAATTTAACATTTCAATTGATTTTAAAAATGTTGAAAAACTATTCAAACAATCAGAGATAAAAGCAATTTAAGAATCTAAATTTTTTTTTATGAAAACATAATTAATATCAAATAATTACTTTTTAAACTGCTTCTTTCAGGAGAAGATGAGTTATCAGGTAAATCCAAAGCGTTTTTTTTCAATTTGGTTGTAATTTTTTCATTTATTTTATTTTTTTTATTGTTTTTGACAACCATTTGTTTTCTTCTGCTTCTGTCAATGATATCAGGCAAATTAGTGTGTTTGCAATTAGATAAATCTTTTCTGTTATTTTCGTAAAAATCATCATTTTGATCGTAATCATTTTCATCATTGACTTCATCATTAATATTAGGTTTCAGAATTATTTTTCTATCATTTAAATTGTAATCTTTAAAATCATTTAAATCCTCTCTGAATTTGCTAATTTTTTTGGACGATCTATCAAAAACTTTGAAATTTTTTCCATCCCCATTGCCATTATCTGAGTTGCATTCAACTTCTCTCTTCGTATTAATTGATTTTAATTTGATACGATTTACTTTAGATGTAGGACTCTTCTTATCGTTCACTGATTCATCAATGTAAATTTCGGCATTTTTTTTCTCAAAATTTTTTATATTAGCTTCGATATTTTCATCATCTAGATCTTTAGTTACAAGTGATTCACTTTTATTTTTAATGTTATTCTCATCTAAATCAGTTAGATCAGCATCAGCGTCACTATCAGCATAATCCAGACTTTTGTTATTTTCTTTATTTATAACTAAATTGATATTATTCTCATTTTCGTTTGATTTTTTCAATTTTTTGTCATAGACCCCAGTCAATACATCAATTTTTTTCTTAGTCTTTTCATTTCTTTTTTCTTGTGCCTCCTGCAGTCGTTTCTTTCTATTTTCTTTGACTGTCTCAATTTTATTGCTTTTGAAATTTGTCTGAAAAATAGTCTTTTCCGAATTATAAATGGGTACAACATTGTCATCTCTTCTCTTTGAATTTTCCACTTTTCTTTCATTTTTGCTTGGCTTAGATATTGTATTTTTTTGTGTCTGACTTAGAGTATGATCAAGATCATTTTTGTTCTTTTGATCAGATTTAACTTGTTTATTCGTGTTGATTATTTGATTTTTATTAGGCTTTTTGGCTTCCTTTTCGGTATCCAAATCATTTTCATTATAGACTAGAATATTTTTTTCATTTTCAATGATATTTTTAAAATTTTTTTTAATATCGTCTGAATTTTTCTCAGCCACTTCGTTGCCAATAAGACCACCGATGGATTTAAGATATTTGGCAACTTCTTTGGCGTTTTTCAATACTGCAATGTCGTATGGGGTCATAAAAGAATTCTTTTTTAGAATAAAAATTTTAGATAAAAAATTGAACTTGTTTAAAATGTGACTAACCGAAGATGTTTTCATAAGGCAGTTAACTTCGATTCCGTCAGCGATCAATCGTTTGCATAGTTTCAAATCGTTGTCAGCTGCAGCTAGATGTAGCAGTGTGCGACCATCGTAGATATTAGATGACTTAGAGGCTTTTTTATTTTTAATTACGCCCATTAAATAGTAAACACATTCTTAATTTTAAATTTTTTATTAGCAAATAAAATAAATAATTTTAAAATTTTGAAATAACTTCTTTAACTATTGATTAACTAAATTTTGTTAAGGCAAATATTCATGTTGATTCCTGAATGATTTTGCAAACAATTAATAAATTTTTGCATAAATTAATGAACTTTTTTTATTTTCACTATTTCAAAAATTGATTTTAAAATTTTTTAATAAAGTGACATTAAGAATTAATTCTATTTTTTTAGTATTTAACAGCAAATCTCTTTAATTAGTTTTTTTTCTCATAAAAATTTCAAGAATCATCAAAATCAATTTTGAAAAAAAGCTCATAAATTAAATAGGATATATTCTTACAATAAACTTACGCTAAATCTATAAAAAGAAAAGAAATAAATTTAAATTTCTTTAAGAAAAGGAATTTTATTTAAAGAATAAAAATAAGTGGAATTACAGACATTTATTTATCTATATGTTTTTTTTTAATTTTTTTTTTCAACTTTTCATCTCAAAGTCAGGGTTTGATTTAAAAAAAAAACAAATCAGAATTCAAAGAAAAAATTTTGATCAAATTTTTTACTTTGCCAAATCAAAAAAAAAACTAATTTATTAAAATAAAAACAAAAAAAAGAAATTGAAACAATTTAAGTAATCAATAATGTCCAACATTTTCAAGATATTTTATAATGAAAATTCACTTAAATAAAAAAAAATTTCTAATTCAAATAGACTTTTGAAAATTTTGTCTTTAACTACTTATCAAAAATGCATCAGTTGGCTCAAATATTTTTTTAACTAAATAAAGTCTGATTTTTAAATCGCATGTACATTGTTAAATAATAGCTTAGCAACAATTTTTATTTATTTAGATTTTTTAAGAAAAAAACCCACGCACCTCAGATTGGATTTAAAGTCTTTATTTTCAATTCATTATCATAAGATAAAGTGATTAAAAAATTGGTGTACCACTGGATACCACTGGACTTGGTGTTTGCCCTCTTGAAAAAAAATTTTTTTTTCTAAATTTTGACTTTTTTTTTATGCTAAATTCTTTAATCTATCGAATTTTTATATTTCAAAATTTTTTAAATTTTGCCTTTTTTAAATAGCCATCAAAGGGGCCAACATTTGCAAATAAGTTAATAAGAATTTTGTAAATTTTTTTGTTAGTGGTGGTCCAGTTGCCGCAAAAATTGATATAAAATTGATATAAGCCAAAAAGTGAATATGTCAACTTACCCATTTGTTTGTTGTAGTAGGCTTCATGGATAGGAAAGTCTCCTCGGCGATTTCTTAGCCAAATGTCAGAATTGTGTCGACAAAGAACTTTTAGGCATTTAAGCTGACCCTTTGCAGCAGCACAGTGATAAGCCCTTTTATTCAGTTAACAATTAATTGCATAATTAAATAAAATTAGGCTCTTACGTTCTTCCTTTGCAATCTTGAACGTGCAGATTACTGCCGTATTTTAACAAAAAATTACATGCGTTCACTTGTCCCAGCGTTGCTGCATAAAAAATTGGCGTACAATTATTATTGTCCATAATGTCAACAGATGTCTTGCACTGCTCAATTAAAATCTTCATGCATTCCAAATGACCACGACTTGCAGCACAATGAAGAGCTATTGTTAAACCAGAATATTTTTAAATTATTTAAAATTTATTAAAATAAAAAATTTCAAATACCAGTTAGACCATCTTTTTCATGTTTATTCGGGTCTGAACCAGCTGCAAAAAGCTCTAGCAAAGCCTCACTGCTGCCTATTTTTTTAATTTAATTTCTAATTTGAGTTGAATGTAAATTCTTACCACTACTAGCAGCCCAAATAATGGCGTTTCGCTGGTCAAAGTCCTCCACATCTATTTTAACTTTCTGATCTATTAACTTTTTTAAAATTAACAAGCTGTTTGATTGATTACGACTAATTGACTCGTCCCAAATGTCTATTTGTCCACACATTTGAGCAGCATAGTGAATTGGATATGCACCGTGAATATCAGCCGTCTCAGGATCGGTGTTTCTTTCGAGCAAAAAGTTTAATATTTCTTCATGGCCACAAACCACACTCCAATGAATGGCTGAATGCATTTCTCCATCGGATATGTTCACATCTGCTCCCATTTCAACTAAATACTGAACAACTGTCAAATTTCCGCATATCACTGCCAAATGTAGACACGAATAGCCGTCTTTATCTTGATGATTTATTTGAGCATTGTAAGAGAGCAACAACTCTATACATTTTGTTTCTATGTTCTCAGCGCAGTAAAGTAGCGCAGTCCGGTCATTTGAGTCTTTGGCGTCTACAGCAGCACCTTTGGAAAGCATTGTTTTTACGTCATCTGGGTTATTATTTTGACATGCCAGCATCAATTGTGTTATTTCAATAGTCGGTATCGATGTCATCTGAAATAAATAAAAAAAAAATTTCCAAAATCAGGATATAATTTCTAAAAAGGTTAAAAATATTTTTTTTACAGTAAAAATTTTTATTTTTTATTTATTTAAAACTGCATTGAAATTAAATATTTGAAGATTTTTAAAGGCAAATAATAATTTCAGTTGCTATGCAAATGATAAACAGTGATAATCGATGGATTTATATTAGAAATAAAAATTATGATGTAGTGTGACATTTATTTTAAAAATACTTCCATAATTCGATTTATTTGTGTTTTGTTTGTGATTATTTCTTCTTTTTTTTTTCTATTTCTTAATTTTGTAACTCTGGTAACAAACACATTATTAGCTAAGCTGCGATGAATTATAAGGAACCAAATAAGAGAAATATAGATTTTTTGTTAACTATTTGTTACAGAAACAAGAGCTGACTGAACAAAAGAAGAAATTTTTTTTGTTCAATCAGCTGAAAGAATTAAAAAGGAAACTTATAAAAAAATATTAATCTTAAATGCTTCACATTTTATCCCAAAATTGATATATGGACTGTCGTCGTTTTTTATTGCATACTCTTTTCAATTTTTTATGTAGAAACGGAAGCAATTTTTAGTTCAGAAAAATGTCAAAATTTATTTATTTGGAAATGTTATTTTTTCATTAAAAAAGAAAAAACTATTAGACAAAATTCTTAAAAAAAATTAAAATTTGGACATTTAAAACATAGATTTTATCAGTATTTTTCCAAATAAACAAATTTTCCAGGCAGATTTTAGCTTTATTGCCATAAAGTGATTACTCTTAATAATTTTTTATTTGACCGAAGTAATTTAATTTGAAAAATTATTAGTGCAATAGACATGAGAAATTTTGTTTAATTTAAATCAATAAAATAAGAAAAAAAACTTGATTTACGGTAACCAAGATGAAACTAGCTAAAATAATTGCGACTTTCCGACTAGCAGAGCGTGAGCCCCATTTATTTGAAATAAATTTTTTTTTTTTTTCGTGCTAGGTCTTAATATCCATTCAATATTTTGTTTTAAACACATAAATATTATTGATTGTCTATTAAAGAAAAATTTCCTTTACGTTTCAGCTATTTAGCGAAACGAAATTTTTTAATAACCCATCAAATTTCATTAAAATGAAAAAAAAATCTAATTTAATTTAAATAGAATTAATTAAATAATACATGATTATTTATTTCTTAAAGCTGGTTTATATTTAAAAGAAATTGATCGCGTTTCCACAATTAGAAAAATTTTAATTAATATTGGCATTCTTATTTATTTAATGCACCTCAGTTTTTGCTAATAAAACGGATGTAGAATAAAATATGGCACAAAAGTTAATAAATTAAAATCCAAAGACAAAATCCTAAAGCAATTTGAAACGAAAATTTGCGCTAAAGAATATGGATATAAGCTTATGTAAATCAATTTAAAAAAAATTTAATTTCAGCCCTTGTTTTTCTTTAATTTTTTGACAAAAATTTGAAGCATTGAAAAAATTTTTGGTAATTGATTTTTAAATTTTTACCTAATTTTTACCAAGGTTTGTGAAAGAAAACAAATTGTTAATACTTTTATAAATAAAAGCAATTTTTTTTAGTAAAGATTTCCAATAAATAATGAAATTTTTTCCAAATTAAAAAAATAATTATCAAATTTAGTTAGGCTCACTAAATTTTGTGCATCATTGGGTATAATCCTTAATTTTATAAAAAGGAAAAAATATTACCATAAAATTAATTTCTTAACACTCAAAACACGAAGGGTTTATTTTGGGACCTGATGTCACACCTTTTCTCTATCCTCAGTTAAATAAATATGATAATTTTAATCTGAAATTTAAAATAAAAAAATACCAAGATTTAATAATCTTTGCTACAAAATATACTTATACACATCGAATAAAAAGTAAAAAGAAAAGGTAATTTAAGGAGTGGAAAAACTCTTACGGGTTTGAGTGTCACAAAGTAACCGTTACTTATTACTTAAGAGTTCCGAGTTAATAAATTAATCTTCTCAATCTAATTTATCCTTATCAGAGTCCAAAATAAACTTAAACAGCAGATTACTTTTTTTTCTTGAATTTATATCTTCTTCAAAAAATTCAAACACATAGTAACCGTTTTTGTGGAGGTGTGACAAAATCTCGAAAGAAAAATTTTCTCGAAAAGTGATTATTAATTAATCTCGAATGTACTAAAATCTTCGAGAAAGTTTTTTTTTTGTTAAATAAAATAATAAAATAAAAAAATATTAGTCTTCTAATTGATTAAATAAAATAAATAATTATAAATTCTATGCTTCACACATGCCGTCAATAAACAATTCTATTCTTTCCAAATCATATGATTCAACCAATCTTAAGAAATTCAAAGCTTTTTATTTAAGCGCCTAATTTTTTAATTGCAAATAATTGTTTTTTTTTTAAGTAAAAGTTAATTTGGAGAAAAATTGTCTTAATTTGATTCGAGATTTTTTTTTCGAGATTATGTCCAGTTCCCGTTTTTGTTAATATGTTCAAGTGTCTATGAGATGCTCTGTTTCAACTGATAAACACCAAAATAAATTGATTGTTTATACTCATCTGTTAATCCAGGAAACTTAAAAAGATCTAAATTGACTATTCATTTGGCTGAAATCCGGTTAGAATATTTCTGGACTTCAATTTTCAAAAGGTTTTAATCCATCGATTTTTTAAGCATCTTCTCATAAAGAACAATTTTATCTGTATCGTTTGAGCTAGCAATTTGGGGTCTATATTTAAATATACAAAACGAAAATCTTGCTCCAAGTATTTTATAGAAACAAAATTGCTGAAATACTTCCAACGTTTAATTCAACCATTTGCTGATTCAACTACCCATCTAACTTTGGTAATTACTCGCGAATAATTTGCCTCTTTTGTAGTGTGTTGCATTTTTCCTTGTAAAATTCTTGGCATCTTTGGTTTATATAGCTTGCTTTCAGGGTATTTAATTGAGTCTCGAGAACAACCCTTATCAACAACAAAAATATCATTTTCATAGAACCAATTGTCTACTTCTTCAATTTTTTAAAAAATATTTCGCATTTTTGCGCAGAGTTTTTTTAAGTCATAAGTCAAGTCAAGTCATAACTTTGACTTAATTTTTTGTGACTTAGACTTAAAACTGTGAATTATAAATATTTCGGCTTTGAGGAGCCTTGCTCAAAAAGTACAGTAGTAATGCTAAGTGCAAATCTTACCCTTTTTTTGCTGAAAAATTGCGGATTCATCAAAACCATGTTTTCGCAGTTTATAAAGCAAGATCCTTTGATCGACTGAATCAAAGGCTTTCTTAAAATCTATAAAGAGAAAAAATCCGATCATTCTTTTGCTCTTTATCTCATTCATAAAACAAACTATAAATTTTTCAAATTTTACTTATTTTATTTTATTTATTTATTTTTATCTATTTCCAAACATGAGGGCTGAAAAGCGGGCTATGCCGCTCGAAACTGCCCTGGAGTTACTCCAAAATTATTTTTCAAAAAAAAAAAAATCTCATTCATCTTAGTAATTATTTCATGTAGAGCAGATTCGCAACTATGACTAGATCGAAAACCATGTTGATCACTTGCTATAAGTTTGTTTTTACTAATGAATGACGTAATTTTGTTGTGGAGTAATTTTACAAACAATTTCGCGATTGGTGCAAGGACCGAAATTCCTCGGTAGTTGTTAGGATCTTCTCTTGAACCTTTATGTTTATAGAGAGGCGTGACAAGGACAGTTTTCCAATCGCTTGGAATCGAGTTTGTTAAAATTGAGAAGTCAAATAGATAGGCAATTATTGATTTGAGCTTAGAAGAACTATTTTTAATACATTTTATTGGTATTCCACATACACCAGGTTCACTTGAATTGTTAAGGTCATTTAGAAGTTCTTCAACTTCTTTTCCATTTGTAAAATTCGGTTTGTTTTTAAACTTGTCAAATACTTCATCAATAAACTGCTTTGATTCATCAAAAGTTGAATCGGATGAAGATGAAATTGATGTAAAAATTCGATTAAAAATATTCCCAACGTCAAGTTTGTTTTCTACGGTCTTATTATCAAACTTCATCACAATTAATGATTCGTCATCCTGTTTGGCGGATTTTATATTAATAAATGATGAATAAAATTTCCAAAATTTTTTCGAATCTTTGAAATCATTGATTGTTTTTTTTTTAAAAAAATTTACCAATTTTTCACAATTGTTTTTTTTTCACTGTTCCTAAAAAAATGTAACCATATCTCTTTTATTGAAATAAAAAGAAAGATTCCCAGCTAAAATGTGCAAAAACTTTGACTGATTATAAAGCATGAAAAAATCAAGAATATTGAACTATTTGCTCATAATCTAAATCAGCACGTTCAAATTTATAAGAATATAAAAAAAAATTCTCTGAGACAAATTACATTTTTTCAAAAGATATTGGCCCATATCCTTTAAATAAATGATTCATGCAAAATTTTTGATGCGATTCAAAACCAAGAAATTATTTCTATTGTCTTATTAAATCAAAAAAATTTATTAGTTTGATTAATAAAAGTCTGTCTCAGTCTCTTTTTAGCTGAGGCGTACTAGACACTGGCCGCGATGGAGATCTGATCATTTGGACTAGGTATAGTACCTCTTTTTGTTACTTAAAGTCAGCACAATTAGAAATAAAAATTCAAAGCTAAAGATAGATACTAAACAATAAAAACTTAAACACTAAAAAAATATTTTTTAAAGAATGAATTATTTAAATAATTAATTGTTAAAAATAAAAAACTTATTCTCTTTTAAAACACTAATGATTAAATTTCTAATTAATGTGGGGTCTTAGTTGAAATTCTTCAAAAATAAATCCTTTTGACAAAGCTAAATTTTAAAATTTTCAACTTAATACATAGATAATTTAATTTGCTTTAAGATAATTTAGATATAAGCATAAAATAAAAAGTCAACTTTTTTTTTTTCAATTCGATAAATGTTACAATGAGATTTTATTCTCTTTAAGACAAAAATTTGAAATTTATATCAAACTAGCAAAAAATTCATAAAATATTTCACTTTAACAAAAAATAATACTCTACATATTTTGAAATTTGTTTCTTAATCAAAATTGAGTAACTAGCGCAAATAGTTTTGAATAAATTTTAAACAAGTCTTTTCTAATAACCACTATGTAGGTTAATCCGAGTATTAAATAAGATTCATATTTTCTTATCTTTATTTTTCATTTATTTCGATTAACTAATTTTTGAAATGTTTTATCAAAAGAATCCGATTCCAAGAGCATTAGCCGTCCAGGACCAATGCTTCAAAAGAAAAATATCCAGAATGTCAATTGATTCCAACGTAGCAACCAAGCGCCGACTCGACTCCGAGTCGGAGTCGAGCCAAGACTTGAACAAGCGTTTCAAATTTTCCTCACAATCTATTTCTCTGTCTCAAAATTACAAAAATTCAATTCAATATATACACGAAATAACAAGAATTCAGCCTATTAAATTTGAATTAATCAGTCAGGAGGGCCAGGCACATAAACCAACTTTTAAGTTTTGTCTTAGTATTCAAATTTTGGGCAATGAAGTTTCATTTAATTCAATCGGGCCGTCTAAAAAAGTAGCCAAACTGATAGCTTCACTCAAAGCGATTTCTTTTTTAATAAAATTACCAGATTTTTTTGTTACTGAGGAGATAAACTACTTAAAATGCCTGATTGACTTAGATCTTCAGAATCACAAATTAGACCCATGCTTGCTTGATGAAAATATGTCATCGTCTTTATCCGCTGAGGAGTCAGAATCAGCTTTAGTTATTGACATACCCGAGTCCCAATCTGATGAAATTTCAAGTCAAGAATTCGATCTAAAAACTAAAGAGATAATTGCTACCAAAAACCCTCTTACCATTTTAAATCATTTGCTACCAAAGAAGCCATTCACCGACAATCTAATTGAAGAGTCTGGTCAGTCGCATTCAAAAATTTTTAAAGTTGAAATTAGATTAAACAAGCAAAAGCTCTTAGAAAGTAGTGCACAATTGAAATGTGATTTTTCAAGTTTAACTCGAAATAATGACCAAAACTTGTCACTGTTCAAAGATATTGGCGACGAATTAATATTTTATGGAATCGGAAGTACCAAAAAAATAGCCAAATCAAGAGCAGCCCAGTGTTTACTGGAAATTTTATTCAATATTAAAACATCAACTCCAGGTAAATTCAATTTATTCTTGACTTAATTTTGAAAAAAATATAATATTTATTGAAAAATTTTTTAAAAAAAAAATTAGTGATAGGTGACTTTTTTTAGTAGAAAATAAACATTTTTAATACTAGATAATTCAGAATTTATCAAAAAAAAAGGTGTACCTAAATATGTAAAACATTTTTCCAGATTTTGGTTTTAAACAAGGCTAAAAGACGGATCTGAATTAAAAAAATAACAAAAAATTCTAATATTTTAACAAATGTGGGTTTGAACTAAATCATCAAAAATTAAAATCCGGAAAAATGAATCCGTATTTTAGGCACCAGCTTTCAGGATCCAACAATTTGGATTAATATTTAAGTGACAACCGGAAAAAAATTAAATTTTTTTCTTCACTATCAATTTCATTATCTCTCTAGCACTAATAGATTTAATTCGCTTAGAATACAGAATTTTGTTTTTGACAATGTGAAATTTTTTTCTAACAAACGATATAATTTTTTTTCTAATTATGAAAAAATGGCTCTGAAAACAGTACAATTTTGTACAAATTTGAATAAACCAATTTTAAGCTCTGCAAAAAATGGATAATTTATTGTGAATTTTATCTAATGTTTTTTTTTTAAATGATGTGCATTTTACATAAAAATGAAGTCTTTTTGCATATTTTAGAAATCGTTTGTAATTATTTGTTTTAAATTTATTAAGATTTTTGTGGAATTTTGTACAAAATAAAAAATTAGAACAAAATTTAGTAATAAAATAACTTAAACTTTTTTTTCCCGAGTTTTTACTAATTCTTTAAATGCAACATAGAGCAATTTTCAAGGTTTCATCAAAAGTTGAAGTCTGTTAATTATGTCCAAATTCTCTTTAAAATGCATTACAGCCAAATTTGTCCAAATATAAATAATGCTAAATTTGCAGAGTTTATATTAAACAAATGCATAACAGCTTTGTTAGTTGCACTAACATTCAGTATGTTGCACCATGCTGCATTTAAAGAATTTGCTTTTTATTTAAAAAAATATTGAAATTTTTTTCATTTTGTACATTTTTTCTGTTCTATTGCACTTAATTTTACAAAACCTTGGCCAAGAAATAATTTTGATCAGATTTCTTTCTAAAAAATCTGCGATTTAATCAAATTTAATTTTGAAAAACCCAAAATTTTTTTTAACTTAATTTACCAATTTTTTTGTCAATTTAAAATTTAAATGATTTTCTTTGGATATCTTCAATTTGGAAACAAGTTTAGAAATTTACTTTTGCAAAAAAAAATTTTTTTTTATTTGGTTTGTCTATTTGTCTATTTTTTTAGCTATAAAATTACTTAAAAAATTTGATTAAAATTTATTCTATACATTTTAATTGCATTTTATTTTATTTTATTCATAAAAAGTTAAGCGGCCATGTTCAAGCATCATAAACTTAATAATAAGCTAAAAAAAAGCTTTGCAGAAAATGAGCTAATACATTAAAACAATTTAAAATTGATATTTTTCTAAACTATTTATTTTTTAAATTTATAATTCTTTTATCTTGTTTTTTTTTTAATTTTTGCACAAATTTTGATCAAATATGAAAAAGAAAAAAATACTTCTTTTAACTGTTTTGAACCTAACTTATTGAAAATATTTTAAAATAAATAAAAACCATATTTGCTTGGTGTGGATTAAATTTTTTTTTAATTTCTCTCAAATATTTCTAAATTTTTCTAAAGAAAGTGAACCCGCAATCTTTGATTTTGAAAATGAAAAAACAGGAAGCATTTTTAAAGAATTTGCAGACAGCATTAGTGAACTAATAAACAAAAAATATAAAGAGCTAATAGACCAGCTGAGCGAAGAAAATGAATTTAATCCAAACAAATTTTTAAATGTTTATTCAGGAATTGTTCAATCAAATGGCATTAACATTAAAAGTGCAAAATTAATTTGTCTAACCACTGGCACTAAATGCATCGCCGGTGACCACATGAGTCTTGTAGGGACATCTTTGAATGACTCTCATGCAGAAATACTTGCTGTACGTGTCCTGAGAAAATACTTGTTTATTAAATTAGAGCAATTTATTAAAAATAACTTTGAATCGGATATTTTTGAGGTTCAAAATGAAAAAACTTTGTACAGGTTAAAAGATAATGTAAATTTTCATTTATTTGTATCATCAGCACCTTGTGGTGATTCCAGAATATTTTCAATTAGTGACAATTTAAGTAGCGAGTCTTTGGACACCCATCCGAACCGAAAAGTTCGAGGAATTCTAAGAACCAAGATTGAATCCGGAATGGGAACTATTCCAGTTCGATCTTGCGAACAAATTCAAACTTGGGATGGTATAATGCTGGGTGAAAGACTCAAAGTGATGTCTTGTTCGGATAAAATGTGCAAATACAATGTTTTAGGAGTACAAGGTGCTCTGCTTAGTCAATTTATTGAACCAATTTATTTAAATAGCATCATTATTGGAGCTTTTTACAACAGAAATCATTTGAGTAGAGCACTTTTTTCTCGAATAGCTCAGGTAATTTTAAATCTTATAATAAAATGAACAGAATTTTAATTTAAAATTTTTTAAAATATTTATTTTTATTTATTCTTAAGTTATTTTTTTTCTTAATTTTTAAGTGTCAAGAAGACTTACCTCCATCTTACAAAGTTCACAAACCAATTCTTAGTTCAATAACAAATAGTCTTCAAAGACAAATTTGTAAGCCATCTGCTAAATCATTGATATGGTCAGAAATTCTAAAGCAGATAGAAATTATAAATTGTAAAATTGGCAAAAAAAATGATGGTTCTCATTCCGAAGTGTGTCAATATGAAATGTTTAAAATTTGGATGTCAATAATTAATTTGCTTAAAGAAAAAAATATCAATCTAATAGCTGTCGATGGAATCGATCAATTTACTTATTATCAAGCTAAGCAAATGTCTGTGGACTATCAGAAAGCAAAGTTTAGTGTTTATAAATGCTTCAAAGAAAAAAATTTTGGCACATGGTTAACAGCTCCTTTAGAACAAAATCATTTTTTAATCTCTTCTAATCCTCAGTGATTATTGTTTATATTTGTTTTGATTTTAGTCGATTGTTTAATTAAACTAAATTCCTAAAAAACAAAAACCTGTTTATTTCTTTGTTAGTATTTTATAATAAATTTAAAATTAAATAAAATTTAAATTTGATCCGAGGATTGATTTTTCTTTAATGATTTGAATATTTTTAAGTTATGCTTTTTACCTGTATTTTCAAAATTATTAGTTTACTGTCTATTTTTTTATTTTTTTGCTAAGAAAATAAATTGTCTTATGTTAGCAAAATTTTTTTTTTGCACTACTTAGTTTATTGCTTAAAATTATTATTTTTTGATAAGTATTTTTATTGTTTGAAAAAAATAATTCTTTCACATTATAAATTATTATTCTGAGTTTGAAATATTTTATCATATGCCAAAATGTTTGATTCATCGTATTTAGTGATTACTCTTAAAGAAAACTGCAAAGAATATAAAATATCTTATCAAAGTACTAAGGCTTAATTAGCAGTGATTATATAAATAAAAACTATTCAAAAGTCAAAGGCCTAAATTTTGATTTACTAATGGAGTATAATGATAAAATAAAAATAATTGATTTTAACACAAATAATTGGGCAACTAGTAAATGTAGCTGCTGGTTCTATCTAAAAAATTACCATTGTTATCATCTAATCTCAATAGCGGTAAATCAAAATCTCCTAACTAGTCCAAAGCGTTACATAAAAACAGCAATTGAACCAAAAAAGAAGGCTGGTAGGATTGATTAAGCAAAACAAGCGTTAAAAAAACAAAATTAGTTATTTTATTAAAATTAAACTTGAAAAAAAGCTGTAAATATTATTAAAGTAATTATTTTGATAAAAAACTAATAAAAATTAGCATTATTAGTTACAAATAAGTTTTTAAGCAAAAAACTAAGTAAAATAAACAAAAAATAAATATATTTGACAATTTTTTTAGCAGTAAACTAATAATTTTAATTTCACAGGTAATATTGAGTCTATTTAATTGTATTAGTAGTCGTATTTTAAGCTGTGGCAATCGAAGATCCAGACTATATACTAAAGTAAACTCTCTACTTTTACATATCATATATTTTACAATCATCAAAAGTTTTCATGATAGCCTTTTAGTTATCATTAAATTGTCCTTAATGTTTCCCAATTTTTTTGCATAGTGTTCCACAAATAGTGAAGAATTCTTCAAGCATTGCAAATTTAGGTCCTAAATTCATATTTTCACGACTAAAAGAAAATCTTTTTAACTAACTAGATTTAAATGACGATATGGAAAATTTGCCATTTTGAAAAATGTAAAAGTCACTATGCAGAAGTGCTTAAAAAGTTGTTGAAATTTCCATATAATCATATTGGATGTATTCCATTTAATCTGCTCATACATGTTTATTTCTTTTATTGTCTTATTTTTATTTACATTTTTTTACATCGCCTTAAAAGTGTTAATTGAATGAATAAATAAAATGAAATGAATAATTTCAATCAGACTTGTGCAAACGTCAAAAAAAGTCATTTTAAAGTCTTTTCAAAGTCAAGTCAAATCAAGTCAAGCCTTTAGACTTGACTTTAAATTTTTTTTTCAAAAAAAAGTCAGTATTAATTACACTTTAAGTTGAAATTTTGATTTAAAAATTTAATGTCAAAATTCAAGTCAGTGACTTGACTTCCAAAAAATCAAAGTCAAAAGACTTGACTTTGACTTTATGACTTTTGAACAACTCTGATTTCAATAAATAGGACTGTACCTGTTAGTGGACAACTTAGATCTTCATTTTCATCATTGAATAACTCGTTTTGTAGTAAACTCTGTTACTATTCAAACAAGAAAAATGAAAAAATAAAGAAAAGTTATATGGTGATGTGACATGATGCATTCATGCACCTTGTTTAGTTTTCTGTTAACGCTCATTCTCATTTTTTACTTCTAAATTAACTATTTTAGGCTTAATCGTTTCTTTCTTGTGCATAAATATACAACAGTATTTTAAATTATTAAACAAATGGATTCAAAATGACATGTGTCCTTTGAGAGGACATGCTGTGAACTCAAGGAATCATGAAGAGGAGAGCTTTTAACTTTGTATTTTTTATAAGATGTAAGGGTTTGGAACTTTTTATCTTTCTAATAAACGATTATTTATTATAATCGAGTTATTTGTCTTCTCCTCATCTATCTGAAAATAATAATTATTCATTAGAAAAAACTGGAACCAAATTCT
Organism: Brachionus koreanus; assembly: GCA_016987375.1. Taxonomy (NCBI): domain Eukaryota; kingdom Metazoa; phylum Rotifera; class Eurotatoria; order Ploima; family Brachionidae; genus Brachionus; species Brachionus koreanus. The sequence goes on from PJRA01000077.1 coordinate 1,041,337, forward strand.
CCTTCATAAACTTTGATTTGGCAAAGATCTTTCTATAATCTTGTTTTACGAACAATAATCAAATTTTTGTCTTTAATTTTTGCTATTGAAAAAGAAAAATTTTTAATTCGATATTTAATTAAAAAATTTTTGAACATTGCTAAGCTTAATGAAAAGCCATCTTATTTGATTAGTTATTTAGAACTTCGACAACCATGATTTTACAATCATGAAAAAACTCTTTGAATCATGGTATTCTAATAGCTGATGTAATGCTTAATTAGTTTAAACCAATTAGGATTTGGAATTTCTTCTAGAAAGTAATTCAAGAATACATAATATTTTTATAATGTAAACTTTTATCATTAAATTTATTTAAATTTAATGAAAAAATGAAATTAGATTCTCTCTAGTAAGTCAATCAGTCAATATTTTGTCAATTTCTATCTATAAACTTTAGACTTTAGATGTACTACTGAAATCCTTTGGGTTTAAAGATTCCAACAATTCTCTCAAGAGTAAATCATATTTTATAGAATAGATCATCCATTTTTAATTCTATTTTTGAATATCAAATGATTCTTAATTATTTAAAATTTTTTTATTCATAAAATTTACAAATATATTTAAGCAAAAAAAATTTTTTTTAAATTTAAAACCAAACGATTCTAAACAGATGACTGTCGATATCCTTTTGTGTCGAGAATTTTTACACCGCACATGGCGCAAATACCTTTTTTATAGGCACATTGTTGGCAATAGTATGAATTTGCCTGATGAACTATTTGCTTGCAAATTCTACATTTATCAAATTTGGTTGTATAAGGATTAAATCGGGATTTTTTTGAAGTCAATGCCTTATTCTCGTTTATCGCTCTACCACCGCTCTCAGTTGTATTTCTGGCACCTTCTTTCCATGTGTCTGGCGTTATAACTTTGCCCAATTTTTTCGTACACTTTTCACAAACCATTTTAAGAATATTTCAAAATAAATAAACTTATTATAATCATAGGAAAATCAAATAAAGTAAAATTTCTTTCATATAAATACCAAATTATGTCCCTTAAAACTAAATCGAAACCAACTTTACACACAAAAATAAAGACAAAATAAAATTTTAAAGCTTTAAAAAAATAAAAAATTAACCCTATTTATCTATTAAGTAATTTAAGCTAAAGAATTTTTGTTTAATTTTAGATAAATGTTTTAAATTATGCTTATAAGACTAAATAAAGAGCGTTTTATTCTAATTTATTCAGCTTGAATCCAATTGACTTTGAAGATGAAATTATAAAATTTGAGAATATTATTTAAGGAAAATTTTGAAATTTTTGCTAATAATGAATTTTGAAGAACAATTACTTCAAATATTGAATAGTTGTGACAAAGACCAGCTAAATAAATATCTAAATGACGATGAATCAGCTGATTTGTTGGTCAAATCGATGGAACATTATCAAAAGCTATTGAAAGACAAAGATGACTTACAAGCTAAGAATAGACAAATGGCCGAGTCAAATTTGAAATTAGAGCCTGTGTTAAATAACTTAAAGAGCCAACTAAAAGAGAAGATATCCGAATTTGAACAAGTCAGACAAGAATACTTGAGTGCCAAAGAGTTCTATGAAGCCCATTCTTTTGCCAACAGTGAATTTTCATTAAATTCGATCTACAACTCGCTTAAACAAAGTGCCATCAAAGACGAAGAGAATTCAGATCAGAGTGCTGATCAGTTTTTTTGCTCGTATAATGTTCAGCACACCGATGACGAGTTAAACAACTTTCAGCGTCAGTTTCTGGAAGATAGAACTCAAGTTCATTTAAAAAAAATCAAAGCCGACAAGCTAAAAGAACTTTTGCCAAATTAAACTTTAATTTATTTAAATTTTTTTTAAAAATTAATTCATTTTATATTTTTATAAAATAAAAACAGTATCATTTCGTATTTAAGATATGATGTACACAATGTGCCTTTATAAGCTCATTAAATTAAATAAAATTTAAAACTTTATCAAAATTATATAAAAATTTGATCTTGTGTTATTTTTCCTTTAAAAGTGTGAGCTTTGTATTAATTTTAAAAAATTTATTTTGGAAAATCTAAGTTTTAAATTTATTAGTATTAAAAATTAAGATGAAGCCAATTGTTTTGCAAATTTTTAAATGCATATCGAAATGTCAAAATTTATTAATTATTATAATTTGTTTAAATTAGCAAGAGTAAAAATTGTAAAAAAATTAATTGACATGTCAGGCTGGTTTATACTATTTATTTAAATTAGATTCTTTCAATTTTTAATGACCAAATTTTAATGAATAGTATTTTTTATTTGGATAATATAATTTAATGCAGTGTTTTATTTTCATTCTAAACCTAACCTTTTAAAGTGCTTTTTTAAACATCAATTTTAGTAAGTTTACGTTATCTTACGTGAATACAAGTCGATAAGGAATTGTAAATTTTGTGAAAAATTACGTAAGCTTACATTAAAAAACATTAGTTTTAGTAAAATCAATTATAAATGCTTATGGCCAAAAAAGTGAGTTTTTTGGGAAAAGATATTGTAACATGGGGCTCCCCTGAGTGTAACATTAATATATAAGATTTGCTTTTTGTTCTTTTTAGTTAGTTAGTCTTTTCAATAAAGACTTAAAGAGAGAGTTTAGTTTTTATTAGATCCCTCATTCTCAATCCTTTTTAGTAGCGCACACTATTAAATTATGAAAAATTGACCTTTTTCTAAGGTTTTTAAATAATTTCAGACTTGTGCAAAAGTCAAAAAAAAAA
>PJRA01000077.1:1044256-1059003 GCA_016987375.1 Brachionus koreanus
TCAAAACAAGAAACAAAAAAAACGAAAAAAAATTAATTAAAATACAAAGCAAATTTTTAAAGATGACACCAAGTGTATTCGTTTATATATGCCATTTTGGAAAACTTTATAACTTTGAGATAATTTTAAAATTTTTTAAAATGAGTTTAATAACTTCTTATTTCTAGTTGCAATGAAATTTTAGCTGTTTAATTCCCTGTCTCAATAAGTAAAAGTGTACGGTAAAATAAGTCGAAAGACTTGACTTGACTTTGACTTTATGACTTTTGAACAACTCTGAATAATTTTATTTTGAAAATTAAAAAAATCTCAATAAAACACAATTTTTGTAAAATTTGGTGAAATTATTTAATGAAAATATAAATTATCTAAAATTTTAAATGAAAAAAAGTAAATTTCAAATGTTTTCTAAAAGATTTAAAATCAAAAAGATTTTTGGCCGAAGAATTTTACTTATTCTTGAATTTTTTTTTTATGAAAGCACTGTTTTATGCTTTATTCTGTTGTTTAAATATTTTAGACTTTCGCTGAAATAAAATCAAAAAATATTTTAAATAAAATTATTGTGCATTTATTTAATTTAGTTTAAAATAAATATGATAAAAAGTATAATATTTTTCTTTAATTAAAGCATCACATGATTTTCAAAAATAAAGCCTTAATTCCTTTCTAAAATTGATTGATCATTTAGCTTTGCTTTAATGAAAAAAAAAATTTTTTTTAGCATTTCTTATTTACTTTTTAAATTATCTTTTATTATTTAAACAATAAAATTCTTGTTTTTTTTAGGAATGAGCGAGAAACTAGAATCTTTCTTGTTCAAATCAATATCTTACAATATGATATTGCAATTATCATTTCGTTTGCTAAGTTTTGTATTGAACGCAGTTCTTTATCGTAACGTTCATACAGACTTAATTGGTGCATGCAATTTTCGTTTGGCGCTACTTTATACAACAGTTATGTTTTTGTCAAGAGAGCCTTTTCGTCGTGCCTTACCAGCTATGTCAGAAGTAAAACAATTTCAGACATTCATCAATTCCCTTTGGCTAGTTATTCCAAGTGGTCTAATAATCTCTCTTTTTTTCGGCGTATTGTGGAATTTTTTCGAAAAGCCGAGTCAATTGACTGTACAAAATTATGACTACTCGATTATTCTGCTATGCATTTCATGTTTAATCGAGCTTGTCGGAGAGCCGAGCTATGCTTTGAGTCAAATGTTTTATCTAGCAAAACTTCGTGTCATTATAGAAGCATCATGTTTATTAATATTCAACTTAATTTTTATCTTCTTAGCCATTTATGTTCCACAATTGGGTGCTTTGTCCTACTCAATAGCACGTTTAATTAACTCGATTCTGTTTGTAATATCCAATTTTTACTTTATTCTACAAAACAAGCCCAATTTAAGCTTTAAGTCTTTACTGCCTAATTTTCTACTTCAATTCGACACAAAATATCTTCAATTGGTGAAAGCATATTACACTCAGTCTTTGTTTAAGCAAATTTTGACCGAGGGCGAAAGATACTTAATAACATTTTTCAATTTATTGTCCTACAGTGAATCAGGTATATATGATATAGTAAATAATTTAGGATCGCTATTGGCAAGATTTGTTTTTTTGCCAATTGAAGATGCTTCCTATATTTATTTTACTAATTCTTTGCAAAGAGGCATTCAATTCAAGCAACAGAAAAATTTAAAACCAAAGTCTTATTTTGAATTTTTGCTTAAAAGCTTGAGCACAATTGGCTTGGTAGTTATGATTTTTGGTCAATCGTATTCAAAATTATTGCTACAAATTTATGGTGGAAGTAGACTTGGTGAAAACGAATTGTGCATAAATCTACTTCGCTTTCATTGTGTATACATTTATCTCCTAGCCATAAATGGATTAACAGAGGGATTTTTCAATGCAACTATGTCTGAGAGTGAAATTAATAAGCACAATTACAGGCTTGTACTATTTTCAGTTTTGTTCCTGCTATTCAGTTTCATATCGGTTAATGTATTTTCAATTTATGGGTTCTTGGTAGCCAATTGTCTCAATATGACAGTCAGAATATGCTTCAGCTCGATTTATATTTCTGATTTTTTTAGAGGCTTTAAATTTAAAAATGAAAATTACTTCACGGACGAACCAGTCTATGATATTTATCGGGGTTTTTTTCCTAATTTTAAATTAGCATGTGTTTATCTTGTTGGTTTATTTTTTGGCAAAATAAGTGAATACTATTTTATGCAAAATTATTTTTTTCATTTCTTGATTGGAATATTGTTGTTTTTTTCTACTAGTGTGGCTATTTTTATTCAAGAAACGCAAGTAAAAGATTTTTTTATCGATTACGTTAAAAAATTTAAAGAAAAATAAATTTTCTAAAATTCAAATTTATAAATAAATCTATAAATTAATCATATTTTTATTGTTCATTTATTTTGTTTTATAATTACGCACTTTAAATAAATAAATTATCAGCTAATTTTTTTATTTTATTGTTTAATTTAATTTAGATTTTTTGGCAAAATAAATTCTTTAAACAAAAAGAAAAAATAATGAAAAAAGATCGAGTAGTGGAATCGATAAAACAGTATTCAAATACCACTCTAAGTGACTTGGAAAGTCGCCGTTTCATTGAACTTCTGACCAAACCATACTATTAAGCAGCAAAAGAAAATATATAAAATCTAGAAATTCAATTTTGTCAATTTAATTTAAAAATTTTTTTTTTTTCTTTCTTCACTCATGAGGTTTTTTCTTGATATAAATAAATAAATAAAAAAACTCAAACGACCGATGACAATTTGCAACTTTTTTTTATTAAAAAAAATTATCGCCATCTAAAACTTTCTGAATCTGTTATTGTGAATAAATATTTTTTTAAAAAAAATACGATTTTCATTTTTTTTTTTATTAAAAATATAATTAAGGGGGGTGTCCCCAGGTTTGTCCGAATGGCTTGCGCCTTCGTTTAAACCCAATTGTTACGTAAAGATTGAATACAAAAATATAAATATGTAGAAGAATGAAAAAAGTTAAAACTTAATTTATGTACAATTTGTGATGGGATTTTTGAAAACTTGAAGAATGGTTTCAAAGATAAAGATCATAAAAAAGGTGTAAAATTAACACCGGTCCTTTGAGTGTTAATTGGGATTTCAAGTAAAATTTTCTCGTTTTTTTAGCCATCCAAAAAAAAAAGAAAATTGTTGGGGTTTTAATGAATTAATATAATTTTTTAAAACAATCATGTATCTTCTTAGTTTATGCACACTCATATGCTGTTGCTAATTTTTTTTTTCTAATAATGACGGAACAACACCGAAATTTCAGAATTTTTATCTTAAGTTTCCATTTTTTGAAGACCATTCAATTCTGTCAATTTTAACATGTAATATGACTTTAGTTTAGAATTACAAAGATGATAAAATCAACAATATCCAACATTTTAAAAAACCAAAAATTTTATGATTCAACATCATATAAAAAATAGTAATTTTATGTGAAATTAAAGGTAAAGATATAAAAATCAAATTAATTAATAATGTTGGTTGTTTGTGGATATTTGTCCAAAAATTTCAAGTCTTCTTATTTGAATTCAATATATTTGGTGTATTTCATGAAGCTTAATTTTATATCGAATAGAGCTATTTAATGTTTTTTATGTGTAAAGTTCAATTTTGTATTGTAAAGCAACTTATAAATTGGCAAATAGTTATCACTATAAATCTATCTTAAAAAAATCCAAACTAAACTTATCTCAATACAAATCTAAACTAAACTTATCTAAACTTATTAAACTTATCTCGTTTTTTGAATTATTAAAATTATTTATTGGACAAAGAAACAGATTAAGCATCATTTTTTATTTAAAAAGAAAAATAACTAAAAATATAATGAGTTTTTTTTGTTTAAAATAGATTAAAAATTTAAAAAAAGACAAAATGATTGGATTAAATTTAGATTATATTTTTAATTTTTTTCTTCTAAATTGTATATTTTTTAATTTTTTTGATTTTTTTTTAAAATTAATTGCACAAATAAAGATTAATTGGCAAAATCTAGCACTAAAAAAACACTTAATAAAGTGAAAACAAATCTAAAACTATTATTTATTTAATTCGAGACAGTTTAAGAGAATTAAAAAAATAAATTTTTATTTTAAAATCGAAATTTCAAAAATACGTTTTTATTTTCTTTTCTTACCTTACTTGTATATTTTTATAGTTGTTTTTTAAAATATGAATCTCGATACCACTCGAAAATACTAGTGATTTCAGTTCTAGAAAATTTTTTTTTCAAATTTTTGTTAATTTTTTTCAATTTTAAGCAGATTTATATTATAAAGTTATTAATTTAGTGAATAAATCATTTTTTTTGTATTTAAAGAAATTTGTAATAAACAAAATTAAAAATCAAAATTTTTTTCTTTTTAACTTTTAATTTTATCAAGCTAAAACAGCAATTTTGAAAATCAATTTTTGAAATTAAAAAATTCTTTCCAAAAATGATTTTTTTCTGTAAAAACAAATAAATTTTAAAGACAAGTGAGTGTAGCTCACACTTTATGTAACTTTTCTTGGTTAATGATCAGAACTGATCACTACTTGGTTACCAATTCCATTGCCAAATTTAATTATTATGTGACCATTTTAATATACAAGAATATAGAATATTACATAGTTAAATCTTTCTTCAAAATTTTAAATAAAATTCAAATTAATAATTAATATATAGAAAGTGCTGTATTAATTACATATAATTTGTATTTTATTCAATTTTGAAAATTGAATTTAATGTTAAAAATTTCTTTTTTTCTAAAGGACTCAAAAGAAAGCTTTTTTCATCCAGGAAAATTCCCAAATTTATTTTAAGAATAAAAATAAATATTCATTTAATTTGAATATTCAGAAAATTTTTTTTTATTCTAGAGGATAGTAAAAAGTTTGTTTTTTTCTAATGAGCTTTCGTGCATTATTTTTATTTGACCATAAGTTGTTCATCTACTCGGTGGTCACCAACTGAGTAAAATTTTATCGGTATCAGATTTCGTGTCCACTATGACACATAATTTATATTTTTTTCCTGACTTATTTCTTTTTTTTTTCATTTTTTAGTTTGGAAGAAAATAGGTCTTTTATTTTGTTATTTAAAATTTAATGATTGATAAATATTGGATTTTTAAAACTTTATTGCTTTAATTAAAAATGGTTAGTAAAGCTATTATTTTTAGTGAGAAATTAAGTCTAGTTTATTAGCTAAAAAAACGTAAATTTCACTAAACAATAAAAATAAGTATTGTTTAGATTCCATTTATGTTTCGCAATTAATTATTTTATTGTTTATTAATTATTATGGGATACTGATTTGTTTAGAAGAAGAAAAAAATTTAGAAATTTTTTTTTATTTTGTTTTTCAATAAATTTATCAATTTGTCAATAATTTCTTCAATTTTGGTCAATTAAATGTTCGTGATTCAACTAAATTTTGCGATTCTTTTGAATAAACAAATAAAGCTTGTCTGCTTAAATCCTTTTGAATTCCTTTTTTGCTCAAACGTCTTACTTGATTCTCGAATTTATTTATTCAAACTAAACACTTAAGCAGTGTCGGATTTTATTTCATTTGGATTGTTTTTCAAACACCTGAGATATCTTGAAAATATTTTTTGTTTTAAAATATAAATATTTCTTCAGAAGAAAAATAAAAAGAATTTATTAAGTGCTCTTAACGGCAAATATTAAATATTGAGCAAGAAAATAATAATTGATCATGTGTATGTGTCTTTTTTTAGGCAATTAAAATCGTCTTCGTTATTATCGTCGTCATCTGTAACACTTGAAAACAATGTGAATTATTTAATATTATTTTGTGTTTAGTTTGAGGCTTTTTTGGTTTCAAGAGGCCACTTCAAAATCAATTCAAAGTTTAAATAAAATATTTTTTTATCAAATCTCTTGATTAAAAAAATAGAGATTATTTACAAAAATAATTAATTTAGTTGTTCATAACCAGCGGGTAATAGAGCTGCATTAATCTAATCCCTAATCCGTATGATGCAGATTGAACTTAAACAATTAGTCAAATGGAAAAAAAGAGCTTACTATCCAATTGAATTAGAAAATAGGTAAATTGCAAAAGCTCCCAATGGAAAGCAGCTGGTTACTACAAGCTCTCTTAGTTTAATGACTAAATTTTAGCTAATTGAATTCAATTTGTCACTAAAATCAATACCCAGTTTGTCTAATGGCTTCCGTAGCTAATTCACCTTCTCTTAGTGTCACTCGCTAAAAGCTTCCTGACGCATCTATGCTAAAAACGGAAAATTAATTTCAATATCAGCTTCTACATGACTAAATTTAGCTTTTTTTGTTTTATTTTTTTTTTTTTGGTGCCATTAATTTTGAACTTTTACTTTCTGAATTGAATACAACTCTTGAAATTCTTTTTACAGATGGCCAAAATTTATCTAAAACGCTTAAGAAATAAATTTTTGACAACTGTCAGGAAAATATCCCGGACAGTTTGGAATGCTTGTCTAAATCTTCTTCTTCGGAATTTAATTTGAGTATTTAGAAAGACTTTCATGTCATTTTTTTAGAAAAAAAAAACAAAAACACTCAAGCGATTCTCTCTACTTAAACTTGATTGCTTTAAAGCCACTTGAAATTTATTTCTTTAACACAAAGACATATTTCAACTCTGAAGCATTAACTATTTAAAAGTACCAAATTTAAAATTCGATTAATTTTTTAATCTCTTGACAATGTTATCTTATCTGAATTTTTAATAAATAATTTAATATGAGCTAATCATTTTTTGTTGGTAATTATCTAACACAATCAACGAAGTTAATAAAAATTGAAAATTCTCAATTGCTTTTCAGTTGAATGTTCAACAGCTAGACAGTTATTTTTTATTGAATAATAAAATAAATTTTGTTCATTAAAAAAAATTTTGACGCCTAGTAAATACTCTTATTTTGCCAGTGGATAAGATAATATTGTAGAAATTAAATAAATTTATGATATTGCAAATAGAAATAAAATTTGATAAATTTTAACAATAAATTGATTAGAAAATGAAAATATCTATTGAAAAATATATTTATATTTTATTTTTACTAATTTTTTTTTCAGCTAATTAGGAATAAAATAACATGTTCCTTTCTATCCTGTTGATTAATGGGGAGGCGTTCATCACCTTTTCCAAAACCTTTTTGAGCAACGGATCCGACCAACACAGAGGTTTCTGCATCGAGTTGATCATCTGCACCGCTATTATTATCCAGTCGAATTCAGGCCCTCTTTTTAATGGTTAAAGGAGTTAAACATTCGTCCCGTACTTCAGAGATATTTTAAAGATGTTCCTACACTCTGCTTGCGTGACTAACACACAAGCCATTCGACTATATGGGCTTTAATCAGGATATGAAAATATCATTTATTATTCAATGCAGCAAACTTTGGTCTATTTGTATTTTTGAAATTTTTAATTTTTAGTTTCAATCAGCAAGTTATTCAAACATTATGTTTTTAATTATATTTAAGTCTGACTACAATATTGAACATAAATGCAGACGAACTAGCTTTCTTCATATGTTTATTTAAAACTTGATCAAATTTATTAAATAAAATTTGATTTTTAATAAAACTAACTCTAAGATGAAAGAATATGAAGATAAAAAAAAATGTCAATCAAAATCAAAAGTTTAAACGCACATCATTAATCATTTATCAACTTAAATGGTTTTCTAAATATTTTATTTTTGAAATTATGCAATTAGTGTTAATTTCATTAAAAAAAACATTTATTGAAAAGTTTCGATTCATTAACTTGATTGAAAGTGAACAATTGAAAAAAAAATACATTAAAATCAAAGAAAAAATAAAGAATAATTATCATGATTTGACTTTTTCTATCTTTCTAATTCAAAATAACGTTTTTAACGGCGATTTATTATTTTTTAACTAAAATTACTGAATTTTTAACTAATATTACTTGAAAAAAAAAAACGCTTATTTTGAATAACTTGTATTATTCATCATAATTTTTCTTAGCAGTTTTAAAATTATAAATCAAAAATTATTTTACTAAAAAAAACTAAACAAATACTATTAAAATCTGTTTGATTTTCAAAAAAATGATTGACGTTGAAATTGATTTTCAGCAATTTTTGGAGCCAATTAAGACTGTTTCGGTGTTGCAAACAGAAGAAAATCAAGGATCTGAGCAAGAAGACGAGTACGAATATCCAGTATCAACTGATATTAACGTTTTTTATTAATTTAGTTAAAATTTAGAAAAACTAGTTGTAGACTTGATTTTTATAATAAATCTTTATTTTTATATCAATTAAGAAATTTTATGAAAAAAAAAAGGTAATTTTATATTCATCAAGTAAATTTGGTGAAAAATCAGTAATTTTAGTTAATGAATTAGCACACGCCGTTTTTAACTTTCATTTTCTTTTGTCTAACTCTAACTTTGAATTTTTTATTTTTAAATTTTTTGTACTTTTTTATCTCAAGCAGCACTAGCTCGATACAGATAAACAATTAGAAAAAAATAAATAATTGTCTAAAAATTTGTTTGTTTTTAAAAAAAATATTTGTGCATCTAAACTTTTACTTTGTACAATAATGTAAACTAAATTTTTGTTTAATTGAGCAGCTTTTTCCAATCAGACAGAATTGGTTTTTCATTTTTTTATTCTTAATAAAAATTTTTAAAACAATTTATTTTCATTTTATTCATACTTATTTATGGATCTGGCAAATTCTTAAGTATGACAGTAATTTAGCCGAACACTTTCACTTTAAATTGATATTCAATCAATTGGTATTAAATTAGAATGAACAATTTCTAATTATTTAATTAAATAAATTAATGGCGAGGAGAAGCGAGATAGAGTGCCTAATTTTATAATGGCATAGAAAAAATTTAAATTTCCAAATTATTTGTTTAATAAATAAAAAAAAAAGAGAGAGAATAAATAAATAGAACTAAGTTTTGTAGTGATTTATTTGAATTGTTAATATAAATTGATGGAAGCCCTTTTGAAATAAAAAAAAAATAAAAATAATTGGCTTAGATTGTTGAAGAGTCTAATTTGCGGAAACTTCTTAGAAACGGCTCTTGAGTTGTAAAGAAACAAAATTCGAGTGGATTAATTTTATTCAAAATATAATCAATAATTAAACAAAAAGAAAATAATTAATAAAATTTAAAGAAAATAAAAATACTGTAGTTTAATCATCATCAAATCAAATTAGGCTATCTAACAATAATTTAACAAAACAAAAATAATCAATCAATATAAGTTTAAAATGTACAAAATAAATTGAAGCATTGGTAATCGACTAGGTGCGTTTAGGCTCATAATATTTTCAGTTTAACTAAATGAAAACAAAAACAAATCCTAGTAGTTCTCGTACACGTTTCGGTCCATTTTGATGCGATCCTTAAGCGCTTTTTTAGTCTTGTACCGATGATTCTGAAACCATATTTTGACTTGTGTGGGTGACAAATGAAGTTCATTAGCTAGCATTTCGCGCTCAGGCGCACTTAAATATCTAGATTTGCTGAATCGCTTCTCGAGCTCATTAACCTGTGCCTGGCTGAACAAAATGCGACGTTTTCGCTTGATCATGCCAGAACAGTTGGCGTACGTGCTCCCAAATTGATATGCCTGATTGAGCGACGAATTGTCCAGATGAGACTTGAGCTCGTTTGACGCTGACATATCGCTTAGAGTCTTGTGCGCATAGTGCGCATGTGTATGGCTAGTTTGGCTCACGGTATCCACTGCAGACGAGCCCAGAAATCTCGACACTTAAAAATTACATAATTATTAGTGTGTTTGTATCACTAGAGTGCTTTTGTAGACTCTGAAATCGATTCTTAACTAACGATACACTTGACATAGTTTACTATTAGCTTACGTAACAGTGTTTTTGTTAAGAGCACACTTATAACAAACAATAAAGCAAAGTATGGCAATTATCTGTCGACAAAGAAATTAAAAAGATAAACTAAATCATTCAGACTAAACTTTGTTTTTATTTTTAAACTCAAAGACTGATATAATCCCTTAATTGCTTCCAATTTGATAGCTCTTTGTACAAAGCTCATAATTGCTTGTGTATCAAAAAAAATATAATTATTCACTAATATTTCTTTAATTTTCATCTTGCTTTTGTAAAACCGGCAACTTCAATAAAATCATGTTTATCTTCAATTTAACACACTGTTCCTTACTTGCTCTTAGTAAAAATATTGAAAAAAATAATAACAAAAATTAATTTTAATAATTTTTTGAAATAGAAATTTTTATAAATTTAGCTAATTACTTGTTAATTGTGTGGGATCGTACCAAGAAGCGCTGCTGTTGTTGTGTGGTGCTTGATTTGGGTAAAGATGGTCGCCAGGTGGGTAAAAATTGTCATGGCCAGCAGCGTAGTAGTAGTGCTGGTTGTAGTAGGCAGAAAGATGAGTTGGCGAGATGTTCGAAGAGCTGGGCGGCGTGAGCTGATAGGCAATGGCAGCCATGGCCGGCTCGTGCGTGTAGGTCGGACTGTGGACGGAGGGCGATGGTGTGCATGACGAGTAAGAGTTGTGCATGCTTTTTTTGTAGTATGAGTCGGCCTCGGTCGGGTTCAGTATGTCACTGACCATGAACGGCATGCCTGATGTGTGGTACTTGAAGGGACTTGTTGACATTATTGGCTTATTCAAATATTCAATCTAAATAATAACTTATAAAAGTTTAAGAGAATTTTTAAAGTCGAATTAGGCTTCAAGTGGGTGGCTTATTAAAAATCTAGTAATAAACAAAAATGGCAAATCGGCTACGAATCGGACGGAAGTATAAATTGCCTAGAAGAATTTCTATCGACTATAGAATTAAAAAATACAATAAGAAAAAATTCAAGCCAAGTACTTGAAGTTTGCTAATTCTTCGTCCTAAGTCGATCAGCTAGATTTGTCATATTTCTAATTAATTAAAATAGAAATTCGCTGATTGCTCGATTCTACTCAACCAATCCTAAAAATCAACCAATTAGTTATTTACTAGTTTAGATTTCTATTTATCATAGTCTCTCTTTTTTTTCTATTTTATCTGAGTTTTGAGAGAGGTCTTGGTGCTTAGCGCCTAATGCAGTTAATCCATTTTTTCCTCTCTCTCTCTTGAATAAATTGACCTGTTCATCTCTACAGAAATTATTGGCACTTATTTAAATGTGTAGAAGAATAAAGTGGCAGCATTTTTTTTTACAATTGTGAGACTTGAGTTAGGTAAACAAAACAAAACTAGTCAATTCGAATTATATGGCCCCTAGCTAAGCATTTTATGACTCAGCTCACATGCAACACAATTAATTTATTGATTTATAGATAAACTTTATTAAATTTTAAATTAAATTTTTTCTTCTTGCTATTATTGTTATCTAATTAGATAAAAAACTAAACAAAAAAAAATAAAAAAAAAAAAATACAAGTGGGTTGATTGGCGTTTAAGCTAATCAATAGCTGGTCGTTGTCTAACCACATTCCGTGACAACAACTCAACATACACTTAGAGAACACTTCAAATGACATTTAGATGATTAAGACGATCTACTTGAGCAGTTCTATGAATTTTTTTCTTTCTTTCTTTTTTTTTAATTAAGAAAAAAATTGCATATCTAGCAAAAGTTGCAAGAGTTGACTGAGCGATCGATCGAGCTAGAGCAAAGACCGTCTTAAGATAGCTAAATGTTTACACATTTTTTTGCTTCGAAATTAAACAGCAATTATAGCATTTAGAAAATTGTTTAGCTTTATTTTTAATTATTAAACTATCAATATCAGTATGACACTGTATGCTAGTAGATAACATTACCTAATAGTTAATACAACAACATTAAATTGTGCAATAGCTAGGATAATTAGCGAGCAAACCACATAAACACATACACACACGCACACACGACAATATTTAAATCAATTGCATTCAACATCACAATAATTATTATTTTAAATTTAAACAATTTTTTTTTTAATTTTGTTTTAGCTCAATTCAATTTATTTATTGTTCTAATTAATTACAACAAAAAAAATAGAAAAAAAAATTTTGTTTTTTATTTTTTTTTTTTGAAAAAAAATCAAAGACTAAGTCATAGAAGAGTAAATAGTTGTCTATTCTGTTTTCATAAATTAGGAATTTTCGATATAGACTGCATTAAATTATGGGTAAATTTATTGTTAGTAGTTGTGTGTGTAGTTGTAATATAGTTGTAGTTTAGTGCAGCAATTATCTAGTTAGATATTTAGCCACGCAGTGTTTCAAGTGGTCTGGCCCATTGGGCTTTATAGAAACCTAAATATTCTCAAGAGCGAGTGGATTAGAGTTGACATGAATTCGAGGCGTTTTTTAAAGTTTATTTAAACTAAATTTACCCAAATTGCTTAATATTCTCTGCTCAGGCTTCTCTCTCTATTTCTATTTCTAAAAAAAAAAACTCAACTCTCTTTATGTGTCGTTTATTCGATTTTAAATTTCAAGTGGTTTTATAATATTTGCCAGTTTAAAGAGAGAGAGAGAGAAAAAACGAAAAATGCCATTTAGATAAATTAACAGTTTTAAAATTTACCTTTGGAAATATAAAAAAAAAGAGAGAGAGAATAAATAAAATTTTTATTTTGTGTTAGAATTTTGAAATTTTGAGCTAGTCTGATTGGTAGACTTGGCTAAAGAGGCTGAGCTTAGATTAGCGCTCGACAATTCGAACAATTAGCATACAACCAATTGAAAAAACTAAATCCAATTCACTCAGCCAATAGAACAATCTCGACTAATTTACATAATCTAAAATAAAATCTTTAACTATCCATTGAGAAATTTATTTTAGTATTTTTCTTTTTTTTTTCATATTTTTTTGTTTTCGATATAGATTTTTTATTAAACAAAAAAAAAAAATAAAAAGACTTTGCTTTTTTTCTAGATTGTTCAGAGAACCAAGTCGGATAATCTATTGTTGAGCACGCGCGCCCGGACCAGTTACCACGCCACATACACACACACTTACTCACTCACCTACGCATACAGACACAACCACTTGCTTAGAATATCTATTGAACGAACTCATCCATACACAAAATATAAGTGAAAGATAGACGAAGAAAAAAATGATATACCCGGAGTGCGATCGAAACACGGTGCCGGTGTCTGCTCATCACTTGCATCAACAGCAGTCGACCGGCGTAGACACCACTCATCATCATCAGCAGCATCTAAATCTGCTGCATAATCATTTGAATAGCGCAGACTATGCAGCAGCTATATCGGCACTATCGCCCAAATACAACACGGCCTTCAACGTCACCAATTTACTTAATCCGGTCCTCGAGGACTCGTATCGCAAGCAACAACTACAACAACAATTGGACGTTAATTTTCAAAACTACCCGAACAGAACCAATATGAACAGTAGTGGCTCGTCAAGCACGCCCTCGTCGACCACTTCGTCTTCCTCATCGTCGTCGTCATCATCATCAATTAGCGTCAAACAAGAGTCACCGTTGGGATTAGGCGTGCATGCAAATATGTGCAGCTATGCGCCGGCCGGTTCGCCGGAGTCTTTCTCGCCAAACGTGGTCCAGCCATCACCGACCTCGTCTGCTGCAGCAGCAGCCGCCGCCGCCGCCTCTCTTCAAAATCCCTACTTTAACTACGCCGCCACAAATCAATTTTCCAACTCGTTGGTCGGTCCGCCCGTTTCTCATTACGCCGCCGCCAACTCCTACTCCCACTATTACAACACATCGCCATACTGTTCCAACCCAGCCGCTGTCGCCGCCGAATCGGATCCATACTCCCAACTTCAGTACGCCAACAACTCGGCCTGGTATTCGAATTCAAACGATCCCAGACTTACCAGTAAGTGTTCTAAAACCACTCTTATATTAAATTTTGTTAATTTAAAATTTTTTTTTTAATTTTTAGTGTCGAGATTTTTGAACAATGCGAACAGTATGGACGAGTATCAGTCGGGTAGCGTCTCGGCCGGTCAACCAATGCCGCCCAAGTCGTCTTCGTCGACCTCGTCCTCGTCGTCATCCTCTTCGTCGTCTAACAGCATGAATCAAGAGAACATCAAGTCCTATTCGAGCTACTCGAGTCAATTGTCACAGTATCCGTATCAGTCGAAGCGAAAGCGACGAGTACTCTTTTCACAGGCACAGGTGTACGAGCTCGAGAAGCGATTCAAAATGCAAAAGTATTTGAGCGCCCAGGAGCGAGAACATTTAGCTTCGGGCCTCAATTTGACGCCCACACAAGTCAAAATTTGGTTTCAGAATCACCGATACAAGACCAAAAAGTCGTCCAAAGAAAAGTCGTTCAGTCACGATATGAGCTCGAATAGTGAATAGAAGAAGGGAACGCTAGTGTGAGAAACAAACCCTTTTTGATCTCAATGGATTCCATGGATACACAGTGACTGACCAAATGTACATTTATTTAACCAACTTAATTAAAGATTTTATCTATTTTAATTTTTAAATAACAAAGAAAAAATAGCTTTTTTTTTCTTTGTACATAATTAAAAACAAAATATATATAATATAAATATATACATATAAATTACATATTATTATTATTAATATTATTTTTATATATTTGCTTGACGAGGACATTTTTCTTTTATTTTTATCATGACGATGAGGTATCTTAGAAAAAAAATACTGTTTATTTAAATAATTGCA
>PJRA01000077.1:1088068-1110705 GCA_016987375.1 Brachionus koreanus
AGGTTGACAGCTTAAAAATACAAAAAAAACTATAAATATTTAGTCAAGCTTTTTTATGTGCAAGAGAAAAATTTTGTGTGATGTATTCTTTTTTATTTAAATAAAAAAAATTGAGTTGTTTTGGTCAGAATTTTTTTGTGTGTGAAAATCTATTTTTTGGTTGTTATAATCTTATTTTTGATTGTAAAAAGATTTTTCCTGTTGCGTTTATAGAACTAATTAAGAGCTTGCAGAAAAAAAAGTTAAAAGCTATTTTAGCATTAATTTCTGTTCAATTTTTTTATTTTGTACCAAATTTCACAAAATCGTCAAAACTCGTTTTCAATTTTTTGTTGAAAGGGGTTTAAACATGCGCCCCGTATCAAAGATATCTTGAAGATATGCTTCTGCAATAAAATGTTTTTTTTTTAAATAACTTTGAGCATGATTATTTTAATTTGATCATAAACTTGAATTTGCCAAATTTTAGAAAAATTTTTTCACATCTTTATAACTGGCTAAATCAAGTATTCATGTCTAAAATGAATTATTTTAAAAATATTTAAATTCTTTTTATATATTTTTGACAAAATTAGCGATAAAAAAAGGTAAATTTTCAACAAGTTGTTATGACTTATTGATACAAAAATATGAATAATAAATAGAAAAATCTAATTTAAGTACAAAAAAAAAATTGAAAATAAATTTCATTTTTTAATGAATATTTGCATAAAATTTTAATTTTAATTAAAAAAAATTGGCTAAATTACTCTAAATTGGATGAACTTATAATGTCAAACGATGCTTCGAAATACTCTCTGGGATGTTGACCACTTAGCTTCATTTTTTCTGAAAACACTTTTCCTATGTGATATCGTTTTATGTTGGTCAAACCATTTCTGGCCAAACATTTAGCAAATGGTATCTAAAATAAAAAATGAATAATTGAAAATTTTTTCTTATTTTTTGAATTTATTCTTTACTCTATGATTGTATGCAAGGCACAAAACAAGACCACAGTCATCAGTCAACTTATAGGCTTTGTTGTAATCATCAAAAAAAGAAGTAAATGGTGTCAGCAAAGGATAATGAAGCAAGTAACCACCATGGCTCTGAAATATGCGCACAAACTGATTGTGTACACATTCCCTAATTTGCAGCATTCTAAGCGAGCCAAAGTTTTTTGCATGAGTGGCAAAGAACGAAGCGTCATCTATGAGCGAACACTTTTGATCAAATATAGCCTTTAGTATTTTTTTATAATTGGTAGACTGTTTGTTTTTGAACGAATATTCCAACAATTCATCCAAAGCAACCTCATCTGCCTTGCGCGGAATCGATTCATTAAGCAAAAGCTGTTTTGCTGTCGGCCTTATAGACGGATCATGATCGAGCATCAGTTTGATCAGCGATAGGTGAACATCTTTCTTTTCGTCTTCAATGTGACTTTTAATCTCAGCGTCTTGTGATCTAAGCTTTTGTAGCACTGAAATTCTCTCCATTATTGTCGAAAAAGGAAAACACATCTCGTAGAATACAATTCCGAGACTGTATATATCCACTTTTTGACTGTACATATATTTATTTTTTTTATATGGAATCATTAGTTCTGGGGCCACATAGAGCGCTGTGCCCACTGCTCCACTCAAGCACTGCGAGTCGTGCTGCAGCGAATCGCCAGTATTAGCCATATGAGTTAAACTTAGCGACACTGCATTGTCCTCAACAGCAATGTCACACATACCTGGCGCTGTTATTTGTTCTTTTTGAATTTTGAATCTGGACGTGGCCAGACCAAAGTCACCGATTTTAGCGTGACCGCACAAACCGATAAGAACATTGCTTGGCTTAAGATCACGATGAATCATGCCTTGCTCATGTATATGATTAAGACCTTGGAGTATTTCTCTGAATAATATCCATACTTTTTCCTCATTGCGATAAAGTCCATTGTCTATTAAGTCCTTGAGAGTTTTTCCACCACAATACTCCATTTGAATGAATATGTATTGGCGCAATTTTTGTCCTTTTTTAATTTCACCATTTTTATGAGCCTTGTTCGAATCTGATTTTTTAGGACACTTTTTTTTCTTGACATTTTCTGAACTATTTTCAGCAAAAATTACCGACTCGTCCGATTCTTCCTTGTTATTTAGCGAAAAAGTGACCTTTTTATTATGTAAAAATTTTCCTATTGATTCTTCGGACGATTGAGATGAGAACGAGCTCGCTTCGAATTCGTTCTCACTCTCGGATTCAATCGGGCTCAGAGCTTCTTTTTTCGAGTCCGAGTCTTCCTCTTCGACTCCGTCGCTCAAATCGCTCAGGTCCAAGTCCCTGAATTCGTCGTCCATAGACTCAAATTCTTCATCATTTTCTTTGTAATCTTCGGCATTTTGCTCCACCCATGTCGAATAGTATCTGACCACATTTTCGTGGTTCAGTCGCGACAGCAGTTTAATCTCCCGAGTAATCAGTTTATTGTAGTGTTTGCTATTCGGGTTTATACGTATTCGCTTTATGGCATACGAACGCTGGTCGAGTTTGTTTGTGACTTTTAGCACTTCGCCATATGCTCCCTGGCCGAGCATGCCGATCACTTCAAACTCCTTATTGAGCCGTGATTGCGAAGAATAATCAGTGAATGATTTTATTTCATCATCATCTTGATTTTTTAATTTAAAATAAAATTTCAATTTATTTAGATAAAAAAATTTTTTAAAAATGTGTTACAAAAAATAGGATTTAATTTTTTCTAAGATAAAAATGACTTATAATCTTATTTTTGGTGACAAAATGAGCTCAAAATGTTACAAAAAAACTTCATCAAAGATTTTGACCTTGATAAAATGTTGGCAAAAAAGACTTGAGCTATCAAAATATCTTAAAGCATACTTTTCTGGAAAACAAAATTCCAAAAAAAAAAATAGCATCTAAGAATATCTAATTATTTATTGATATAAAATTTGAAAATAAAATTTAATGATTTTTTTGGTTAGGGTATTAGGTTTTCCAGACTTGGCTAAAAAGGACCCTTTGATTTTTCACAAAAGAATTTAAATAGAAAAATAAAATTTCCTAATAAGTTGGTCACTTGTCTCTCAACTCAGTTATTTTCTATCCAAAATTGAGAAATACCACCAGCGACTCTCAAAAGACATGGAATTCAATGAGTCAAATTGTATAGTAATGTATATTGTCAACTCAAAAATGCAAAACAAGGCGAAGCTTTTTGCCTAATCGAGTAGCAAATAATTAGAATGTGTGTGAATGATCACTTTTCAAAGCAAATTTGACAAACCAGTTCAAAAAAAAGACTGAATCATGTCGATAGAATTAAAAAAAAAAGTAATTTTAATTTAACTAAGTTTGACTTTAGAACATTAACTATTATTATATTAGTTGCAATAAGTCAAAAATATCAATTTAAAAATATCTAACAACTGTTTAATGCAGAGTTGTTTAAAGTCATAAGTTTCAAGCCAAATCGGCATATTGAAGTTTATGGTCAAAATTTTATAATCGTGCTCAAATATTGATGATTTTTACAAATTTCTAAGAAGTTTTTTAAATAAAAAATTAAATGCAGAAAAATTTTTTCAAGTTTAGCATAACATGTTAAACGATATCCATCTATGTGCATAATTCTGCATTCAGAAATCTTTTGCAGAAACTTGCAGACATAAAAAATCAATCTTTTTTATATGTTAACTCTTGAGCATGATCATTTTAATTTGATCATAAACTTAAATTTGCCGCCAAATCAAAGTCTAAGAATTTAAAATTTATAATTTTTATTCTTTAAAAATCGTTTCAAATTATTAATTAAAAGAAAAAACTTTACTTTAAATTTTAATTAATAAAAATTTTCTTTTGTTTAAAATAAAAATGTCAAATGAAAAAAAAACTAGCTTAAATAGTAAATATATATTTAATAAATAATATTAATTATAATTTTATAATTTTTAAGAAAATAAAGCAATAAAGAAAAAATTTCAAGTCAAGTTAAAAGAATTTTTTTTTGCTATGTTAAATCGAATTTTATTAATTACTTTATTTGGTGGATATTGTTATGAATACCTTTGGAATTAGGAATCAGAGAACTTGTGTGTTGACCAGCAAATACATGTTTTAATCCTAGTCAATTTCGATAGTTAAGTCCGTAGTTGCACTTTAATTTTTTAGACTAGGACTTTAATTTAAATAAAAAAATCAAAAAATTATACCATGACTTGATTGTGTACTTTTTTTTGTTAAAAATTAGATACTATTACTCATTTTTTTATAAATTGATTTAGTCAATTTTTTTACAATTTTAGTCAAAATTTATCGGCCCAAAAGTCAAAAATAAAAATATGAATTCAACAATTTTTTCAAAAATTTTTTGATTCTGGAAAATAAATTTTTGGTTAGAAGCTTAACCAAAGACCAAACCCAAATAGAGCAAAAACTAGACTTGTTAATTGAACTAAAATTCGAAAACTTGAAGTTTTGGGTAAAAGTTCAATTGAAATATGTGAACCAGAATCAAAAACAACACCAATACCGAGTAACCAAAAAAACAGAAAAAAAGTTCGAAATTTGGGTGGATCAAATTTTCTCTCAAGTATAGTTGACAATTCTGAGACTAATGGATCTGAAAATAAAACAAGTTTTTTGGGCATGGAAAATAAGTTTAGAACCTATGAGTCATTAAATTTTGTTGTTGAACCAGAAAATCAAATTTTTAGCGCATTAAGCTTTTAAAGACACCATAAAAAAGAAATAGCAGGGCTCGCTGAGGTGGCCCAATTAGTATTTTCGGTTACCGCCTCTTCAGTACCATCAGAAAACCTTTTTAGCTCGGCTGGATTAGTTCAAACTGAAGTTAGAAATAGAATAGAACAATCTGTTTTAGAAATGGTTAATTTTGTTATTAAAAACAAGTTTAATTAATTTAACCCATATTTAATTATTTTAGTTTCGAAATTTTTAATTTTTTTTCTTTTAAATTTGAAATTTTCTTAATCACAATTTTCGTATTTTAAATTTTAATTCAATGTGTTTTTTTTTTAAATTTGAAATTTTGAAATAGGATAAAGCTTAATTTTAGACTTGAAATTTTTCAATTTGAAATATTATTTCAAGTCAAATATTAGTTCAAATAAAATAATTCAATATTAGAAGTTTTGATTTTATTTCAAATAGGAAAAATTATGAAAAACTTCAAAGTTTTAAAAGTTCAATTAACAACCCTAGTAAAAACCTCGAAAAAATATTTATTTTTTGGACAGTCAATTTTAATGATAAAAAGAATCCTTTTAAATAGTATACTCACTATTTGAGGTTTAAACAAAGAGCTTTAAGAATTTTTATAATAATATTTAAATAATTAGTATATGTGTACAAAGCCATGTGATTTTTAAATCTAAAAGAATACAATTCTAGAACGAATCTTTTAAAAAATTGGCTTTCACAGGTTTTCAT
The DNA here is from genome assembly GCA_016987375.1 of Brachionus koreanus. Taxonomy (NCBI): domain Eukaryota; kingdom Metazoa; phylum Rotifera; class Eurotatoria; order Ploima; family Brachionidae; genus Brachionus; species Brachionus koreanus. The sequence continues at coordinate 1,093,514 of PJRA01000077.1, forward strand.
ATACGAAGAATAATACTGTGTGACCAAAAAAGTCAAATTCAGATAGTGCTTAAGAATTAATTTCTACAAATATGAACAATATTGTACTGTTTGAGAACCATTTTCGTACACTTAGAAAAAAAAACAAGGTCACAAAATCTTTTTTGAATTACAAATATATTATTAAAGAATTAACTATTTAATTATTTGTTTTTTTTTTAGCAAAATCTAAAAAAATTTTTCTTTTTTAAATTTTTGTGCAAAATTTCAGAAAATTAGAAAATTAAAAATTTTCACAAATTATTTAGTCAACAGTGTAAAATAAAATTGGGGATAGTTGATGTTAGCCGATTTAATAACTGTGTTCAAAAATATGATTTGAAAAATTTTCAAATATAAAAATTCAATAAATAGAAGAATTGAGTGTAAGAAAAAAATTTAATGTTTAGAAAAAAAAATTTTTTTCCCTGCGGCGAAAATGAATTGCTCAGATTTATGTGTATTATCAATTTTTTAAAAATTTTTAAACTTAATTACCGTCATGATAATGAACCGATGAAGTACGTTTTATAATCGATGAGTTGAAATTTCTTACACCTGGCTCAGAAATTTTTTTCATAAAAGGATGTTCACGCAAAAATTTACAATTAACTTTGTCCGATTTTTTAAAACAACTTAAAAAATTATTTACTCAATTTTTCAAATAAAAACATCTAATTAATTACGAATTTATAAAATTTTTTAATTCAGGAGGCAAATTGCTTGGCACTTGTGCATGAAAGCTTTCGATTTTTTCACCCATGAACAACGATAGGACCAAGAGACCCAATTGATGAATGTCCCATTTGGTACTCCCAGTTGAAATATTTGTCGCATCTTTAGCTACCAATTCATTCAGATTGTGCAACCTTAATAAACAAAAATAAATAAAAACATTTAAAAATAAGTTCTTTTAATTTTAAAATATACTTTTTAACTAGCTCATAGTCACTTAGCTTAATTTCAAGACTATTCTCTTTCATGTGAATGTTAGAAGCTTTCAAATCTCTGTGTACCAACGAGTTTGAATGCAGGAATTCCAGTGCATCCAACAATTGATTTACAATTGATTTTAGAGTTGACTCGCATATAATGTAAGACTGTTTGTTTGCAATAAACATTTCTATTGTATTTCCTTCAAAGTGTTCCATACAAATCTAAATTTCTAATGTTGAAAATTTAATAAATAATTTAATTACATTTACTTGAACTGTAAAAAAATTGCGATTTGTTTCTCTTGAATATCTATAGGCTATGTACTTGACCAGTGTGCTGTTACTTAATTTGGACAACCTTCGAAATTCGGACTCTATTTTGCTCATTTCGGTTAAACATACATCGAGCTTTTTTGGCTCAAAAATTTTGTTCTTTTCCAGGCATATTTTCCATTCATAAATATTGAAAATTTCGTTTGAATTTTTCTCAATACCACGGTATATGCTGAATGAATGATCGGACTCGGCTTTCACTAATTTAAAACAATTGACTCTCAAGTGCACTGGTTCTTTGAATTCTAGCAAAAATGGTTGAAAAAAAGCTCTATTTTCCAAATTTCCCATATCACTAAAAAATAATCTATCTATAGAACAAATTGTAGCTTTTAATTTAAATGATTTACTTTTCATTTTCACTTTTACATGAGCGACTCCTCGATGGCGAGTTGAATGAAGATAAACGCTCCTTAATTAAAAAAATATTATTTCATTTATCAAAAAATAAATTCGAGATTTTTTATTAAATTTAAAATATAAAAAAAAATAAAAAAATTTGTATTTTATTTCGATTTTCTTTTCATTTAAATTAGAATAAATGTTTTTTAGCCCCCTAGTTTTAATTGAGTTTTATTTTCAAATTAATCTATTAAAATTCGTCAATAAACTTTCAAAAACAATCTAGAAAATAATTTAGAAATTTTTAAATTAATTTAATTTGGTTCATATTCAAAAAAATTTATTCATTTAAATGTTGGGAATGTGTGAATTTGACAAAAGAAGCCTCAAAACCTTTCATTCTGGAAGCCTGTGGAAAATTCTGGGGATACACTCGCCTGAGACACTGTCGAATGCAAATCTAAGTCAATGCATTAAGAAGAAAAGATTGCAATGGGTTGGACATGTACTTAGAATGAAAGAAAAAAGAATAGCAAAAAAGGCTATTCAATGTTCACCCCAAGGGCGACGCAAATAAGAAATTTATTTTAATAAAATAACTCAATTTTTCTTTATTAAACATGTAAATTTTTAATATTTTTTATGATTACAAAACTGATGTATCCTTACCCTTTTCTCAAGTTCTCTTTCTTTTTTACGTTCGAGTTGAAGCATTCTTTTCTTTTCGTCAACAGCTTGGTGAATTTTAGCAAACTAGAATTTTCTAAATGTTAAAGCATGAAAAAACTAAATTCTCAATTTTACCAATTGGTCATCAATTTTAGATTTATCTATTTCGCAATAGCTCTCCTGAAGCTTCTTCATTTCTAGCTGATAATTATTTTCCAGTCTTTGCTCATAGAATGATTTAGTCGGAGGTTTGTTATTTGCGTAGAGAAATTCTCTGACCATTTGACTCAACTGATAGACCATTTCAGAGCCCTTTAACTCTTGGGCCTTATTGACCAGTTGTTTGTGCAGACTTCGAACCTGTTCCTGTGACAGGCCCTTGTCATTTTCGAGTATTATTGTCGGAGGCTCGTTCGGATACTCTGGGCCAAATTTTACCTTCAGATCTATTTGCACATAAAATTGAGTAACTTCATGTTGGGACTCGGAATTCAAAGGAAATAAAGTAATCTTAAAAATAGGATGGGACTTTTTTTTTGCATTTTTTTCTTTAACCTCTCTCAAATCAACAAAATTCGAAGAGTAAATTGATTGAAGTACCATAAGCTCATCTTCTTGTTTTGCTTGAAAATCTTCCATTAATTTAAAATTTTAACATCTAAAAAATAAGTCTAAATTAAATAGGATTATTTAATTTAGGTCTCTTGGCTTTTTAGGTCCAAGAAATAAATTCAAAAAGATTGAAAAATTTTTTCTTTCAAAAGTTAGACTTTATTTTAAATTTTTGACGAATCGATCAAGTGACATATATTGATACATTAATGATAAAAATAAATTAATTTTATTAAGAAAAAGTTTAATCATAGCTTGATATTTGAGATGCCACTGCCCAGTTAGTCTGCAATTCCTTGCACTCTTCCACTCGTGAGCCCTCTTTGGTCACAACTGCAATTGAGTACTTAAAATTTAATTAAAAAAAATCAAAAAAATAAAATTTTTTAATCTAAATTTACTTTATCATATGCTCTACCGTCTCTGTAGTACAGCAATTTCATGCATCTGTCTATGACTTCTCTGGCCTGAGCTTCATTAATACGGTTATTGTGTTTATCAAGGAATTCTCGCATTATAGGCTAAGTAAAATTTTTTTTTTTTTTAAATTTTAAAAATTTTTCACATGTCTTACCACAGCCAAGTAATTTCCGTATCCTGTAGCAATACATGGAGCTTGATATGCGTTGCCTAGCAAATCAACAGATCCAAGGAATCTAAAATAACATTTTTTAGAATAAAAATTAAAATTTTTTTTTAAATTTAATATGTAAAATTGTAATAATTAATTTTTTGTTCATAATTTAAAATAATAAATTAAACTTACGGCTGCTCATCATCTAATCCTGCAATGACTAGTCTGTTCCACAAAGGATCGAAATTTGATCTTCTATTGTACAAAACACGGGTACACCAGGAAAACAATTGTTTTGGTTTATAGACATAGCCGTCATTTAGACAGTAGTCTTGGTTGACTTTTTCCATTATTTTCTCTATCAAAAATTGAAAATCAGAGTAGTCGCCAGAGGCCCCGATCACTGTTTTCTCATTGACTTTGAAGACTCGTTGTAATTGTCTCATCTGGGCCATTGAGCCGTACGATCCGAGCAAATCAGCGGCGATTAACACTCCGCCGTCGAATTGAATGCCGAGAACTGATGTGCCAGTTACCATCGGATTTCTGTGCCACAAAATTTTGTTTAATTAGAACTTAAATTTAAAACAAGCTTACTGTGTTTGCTGTCTAGGATGCTCCATTTATATTAATTTAATTATTCTGAAATTAAAGATTAAATAGAAAAAATTTTATTCTCTTTTCAAAATTTTATTTGCGAATTTTAAATAGAAAAAAAAAATTCAAATTTTTTTTTAATTTTACTAGCATCATCTTTCTCTCGAGCTATTTAGACTTGTGAACTTGAATTTCGCATTTGTTTTGCAAGGATCTGTTGCATTCAAATTTGTGAAATAAACTGCGTTTTTGGCTCAAAATAAAATTCACATTTAGATTTAAATTAAAAATGTCTAAGCAAAGAAAAGACGCCGAGGTGGAATGTAATTTGGAGAACGAGTTGTCGCAGGATGACGAATTTTTGCTAAAAAAATTAAATCTAACCGAAGAGCAAATTAAACTGAAAGCGGCGAACCAGGAGGCTTTTTGGAAGAGTGTTGCCGGAACTTTACGCGCTGATTTAAGAGACGCACTTGATGATAACCAAGAAGTAAATTCTTGATAAAATTTTTTTTCTTTAAATTTTTCAAAACGAATTTTTCAAACAAGCTGCATCGGCTTAAGGAACTAATGGAAGAAGAAGGGCAAGATTTGGAAAAAGAAAACTCGAAACTTGTGAGACTTGTCAACGAAGCAAAAGAAATATGCAATCAATATGTGGGCTAGTTTTTTGATCGAGATTGTATATCATTTTATAATTGACGTCAGTCTACCTCAATTAAATATTAAATCTATTAAGTGTTTCTAATTAATTTTTTTCTTTTAATTTTTACTAATGCATCTAGAATATCAATAAATTTTATTTCAATTAACTAAATTCAAATATTTTATTGTTATCGTTATAAAAATGAAATAATAAAAAAATTAAAATTTATCTCAGCGACCTTGTGTTAGAAGCAGCTAAATATTATTTGTTTTCATTTTATTAAAAAAAAATTAATTTTAATTTAAAAAAGTCAGATTTTAATGCGATTAAAAGTTTTTTTTCTTTATCTTTTATAAATTTAAATCAAATTTCTATGACTTAAATAAATTTGGCAAGTTGTTTGGAAATGCTAAACAAATTTGATTCACCATACTAAACAACCACTAATTTAGTAAAGCATACCATAGATTTAACAAAACAATCAAGAATCAAGCCAATTTTCATTCATTCTGTTTTGCATCCGAAAGTTAATTAAAATAACCCTAAACCCATCAAATAAAAGTTGAATAAATTTTGTAAATTTATTAAAAAATTGAATAAATTGAATAAAAATGCTGAATTTCAAGAGTAAATAGGAAGAAGACCTATCATTCAAACTAAAAAGCATGTTATTATGTTCCCACAATCAACTGCATGAGAGATCATTTATAATTTTAATAGAAAATAAAATTAAAAACTAAAATAAATGTGAATCTGTGAAATGAAGTTAAACGAAAAGAAATACATCTTTTGTGTAAACAGGTGTAAACAATAATATTTTTTGGAATTTTTTTTGGTATTTTTATTTAATTAATGGAAAAAGTTAAGTATTTTAATTGAACATTTTACAAAATTTTTAGTATCGCCTTTTTATGTAATTTTTAAATATAAAATTAAAATTTAAATATAAAAAATTTTTTCTTTTTAAAATTTTAAATCATGTCCGTTGCTATTCTTTATTTAAATTAAAATAGATAAAAAATAATTAAATTGAATAGTTCTAAATATTATAACCAGATCAAATTTGATTTTAAATGGTATAAGTTTGGGTATTGTGAAATTCAAATACAAAAAAGACAGAAATTCTTTCTATTTTGATAAATTAAAATCTACTACAATAAAATATTTAGAAATATTGTAAGTAAAAATGGTGCAACAAAATATGATGCACTTTTTTGGAGTATTTTTTAAAAAATATTTTATTTTAGTAAATTTCAATTTACCAAAATAAGATAAATTTTTGTTTTGTTTGTATTTGAATTTCATAATAATACAAGTTTAACATTTGTGAGATACAGTATTAGTAGTAGTAAATAGAACAACATCTTGAACTGTGAAAAAATTCAAGTAGAGTTCTTATGGACTGTAGATGTAGCTTCAGCAAAAATTTTCCTTCAGACAGAGGTCGAAAATATTTTTCATTGTTGATATGACGATTTAATTAAAAAAAAAGATGTTTTTTGCCTTGAAAATAATAGAACACTGTACACATTTCACACTTGATGCTAAAGATTGAATCTCTGAATTAACTGGCCTGAGTCCGAACAAATGTTCAATGCTTAGAAAGAAACACGGATACCAAAAAAAGCCTTTTAATGGACTCCTCAAAGGCGACGTGAGTTAGGACGACCAGCAGTTACAAAGAAGCCAACAATCACATAAAGACTCATCGAAATGCTAATCACATGGGCAGAAGCAAGGGTTAATGCAAGGGATCAATTTTAATGGACTGTATATTTATACCTATACAATTAATAATTTTTTATCCAATTTGTCAATAATAAAAAATTGCATATGCAATTGTTAATTGTAAATTTACAATTTTAATTGAATATCCTCTTCTAGGGCTTTTATCCTCGTCGCCAGATTTAATGTTTACATTAGTGCCCTTGGGCCCGTCTATCCGATCCCCACGTTAGACGTTTAGGAGCAGCTATTTATGCTCCATTCTAACTTAAACGCTCAGGGTTTAGTTAGTTATCTAATCCAGTGATATCGACAGAGATGTCGCTATATCACAAAATTTTTCTCCAAACTTTTCGTTTCCAAATTTTAAAATTTATATGATAAAAATTTTTTTTAAAAATTAATTTTTAAATTTTGAAACTAATTCTTAATTCATTCTTCACAAAAGTAAAAAAATCAAAAACATTACATTAGAAAAAGAACTTATTTGTTTATTTATTACTATTTAAAACAATAAATAAGTTGAAAAATTTTATAATGCTTGCAAACTTAATATATTTATATTAGAAAATGATTATTAATCGAATTTTATCATCAAATTATTTGCAGATGATACAACTCTTCTTTTAACTAGTGAAAAACTTCCTGAACTTATAAATTCTTCCCGAACATCAATAAACAAATGCCTTTGTGCAATAAAGAGGTTGTTCTATTTATCCTATAAAGTTAACCTTCAATTTTTCAAATCATGTATTATGCCTTTTTTTGACCATTGTCTGTCGTTATCTATTTACTTTACGAAAAGATCAATTCAAAAATTATCTAATTCATATTACTATTGTTTTCAAAAACTAAATTAATATCCGACCGAGTATTTTGTGCAATAGTAATTTTAAAATTTTGAATAACAGATTAAATGAGTTTAATATTCACTGTTTTCAACACAGGATTATCAAGCGTTTTGCTCAATTTGCTCATAAAATTTCAAATTTTAAGAATTCACCAAAATTTCTAAAAGAAAGTCTAATCAGAAACTGTTCAATTAAAACTCAATATGCTCTAAGGAATGTTAATGAATACCTTGTTCCTTCGAAAGGAAAATTTAACGATTATATTGTAAAAACATTTGATTATTTTTTTTTTCAAATTTTATCAACCAATTCCTAATTGATGATCATCAGTTTAATCTATCATTTTTTAAGCGTATAATTAGCAATAATATTAATTTAATTTTTATAAAATTTGTACAATTTTTTGTAACTTTGATAAAAACTTCAGGAACTTAATATTTGAATTGTTTTTATTGTATTTTATTTCTTATAAATAAATGAGCTAAACCATCCCTCTATTGAGTTTGACCTTTGGTCTTTTTTGATAGAGTTGAAATATATTATTTTCGATTAAGTTTTTTTTTTAAAGTAACAATATTATATAAGGTTCGCGCGTAGCAAAACTACCGCACTATCTGAATTTGCATAAATTGACTTTAAAAAATTAATATTTTTAGCAATTTTTTTTGCTTAAAATTAAAAAAATAAAAAAAGTGGTCCCAACATTTTATTCAGAATTTCCTCTAGTTTCAGAATCTGTAAAAAAAAAGAGGGGTTGGGGGGTTCACCTCGGACTAGATCCAAAATAACTGGAAAAAGTTTATGTTTTTACCATCTTTTGTCAAAAATCATGGTAAATTGTTATAAAAAAATAGAAAATAAATATACCATTTTGTAGAAGAGATTATGAGCTTTCAGATTTGGTGCATATTTAATGAGTTATGACTATGAATACCTGAGATATTTTGACTTAAAGACAAGCAACTTTTGTTTTTTTTCAAATCTTTAAGGAGGTGGGGTCCAAAAATTTTATTTTTGACCACACCTAAAAAAATGGATTTTCTAGGTTTTCAACTATGCAGATTAATTTTTTAAAGTCAATTTATGCAAATTCAGATAGTGCGGTAGTTTTGCTACGCGCGAACCTTAGCTGCAAATTTGACGCTAGAGTCAAAGGAAATTAATGATTTAAAATTGCTTTACGAAGATTTAATTAAGAAGCAGTGGTTAATTTTTGGTGTATCTTAAACTAAAGCGAGTGGATGTTATTGACTGTTTGATGTTTACACTTTAAATGAGACCATATCACAACTGTTGTAAGTAATTGCAATTGGGATATGATTTTATACAAATTAATGAGAAAAAAGTATTTTTTTCTTTTTTTCATGTATCTAATAGAATATTTAGAAAAATTTTTTTTTTTGAAGTTACAAAAATTTCCAAAAAAAATCATTTTTTTTTAATAGTTGGTATTTTTCAATTCAAAAAATTACTCTCAACTAATTAGCAAGTAAATTCAACGAAAATTGACGCAAAAAGCTTATTTAACATTTAAATAAAGAGTTTTTGTTTTTAAGCTTGAGTATCATTTAATTTAAAAGGTTTTTTTTCAGCGCGCTTTTATAAAAACAATTATAATGATATCCTGGAGTTAAATAAAGAAATATTATAAAAGCTAAAGCAACAATTAAAATTTTATAATTTGAAAAAATAACTAAACTTTTAGCTTTTTTTTTGCCTATTTTTATTTTTTATTGGATCCAAAAATCAAATCTTAATTTAATATAATCTCAAAGTTGTTTTCTCCAAGAGATTATATCATAACAATGTAAAAAAACCAAATAAAAAAAAAAAGCAACACTAGAACTAAATAGCTTTTGTGAAAATTAATCATTTTAGTGCTGTTTATGAACTAGAATGATAAAAATATCAAAAAATATCAATTTTTGATTTTTTTCAATTTTTATCGTAGTAAAAAACTTTTTCTATAATTTAGGATTTTTTTTTAACAAAATAAGTTAATTTAAAATTAAATTAGAGAAAATGAAGAGTAAATATGTATTTGTTGTTTAATTAGGCAAACAAATCAACATTTTTAAAAATATCAATGAAATTAATTTCTAGAAAAAAATTGTAATTTGAGCTCAAAAACTTGAATATTCAATCTATTTAGAAAATTTTCTATTTTGTTTTATAATAATAATAATGCTTAGTTTAACTAGATTGATATAACAGGAAAACTTTTCCTTCTTTTTTTAAATTGCTACCGACATTATCAAGTCTTTTTTCGAACTGGTTGATAGTTGTTTTTGAATGCAACCAACAATTAAAAATAGATAATTATGCTTCATTCTTCCATATATTTATTTACCTTCGTTAGTTAACATCAAGACTCGTGCATACTTGAATAAATTATAAATAAATTTAAAAATTGTAATTTACAATTTTTCATGCTTTTTTATTCTGCAACAAACAAACAGTCAATAGGTAGCAGGAAAAGTTCCTAAAAGAAGCAAACTTTTCGTTCGTAAGGTTCAAGAAATGCAAAACAAAAATTTTTGATCCAGAGGGGTCGAATCTTTGGCCATAGCTCAAAAAGTACTCTCCCTTTTAGCCTATTTTTCTCAGAAAAGATACCATCAAACACCACATATGAGCATATATTCTGAAAGAAAATTTAATTTCCTAATTAAAACTCAAGTATTTTTAGAATGATTAAAAAAATATATCAATTTTTACCCCAAAAAAGAGTAAAAATTCTTCGTTTTTGCTTAATTTAAGATCCATTTCTATGCCATAAAATCTATGTGACAAACTATCTAAAAAAATTTAAAAATTCTATATTTTTTTACATTTTGAGCTATGACAAAACTTCCGACCCACTTAATAATATTTTTCAATTGTAGTAAGCTATAACTAGACTTTGAATTAATAAATTCTCTAAAATTAACATTGTTTTATTATTTTAAATATTTGAATAAAAAGAGTATTTTTTATTTACAAAATTTTAATTTCTTACTTTAATTTTGATGGTAAATACTAAAAGTAAAAGATGTTCAGATATTTTAATTTTTATGATTAAATCTTAGAAGCCAAAATTATTTGTATATCTATAATTTTTCTTCAGAATCAATTTACAATTAAAAAAAAAATTAATTAAAATTTATTTAAAAATATTAAAAAATCTGGTAAAAAACATAATAAAACTTAATCCAGTGCAAAGCAATTTAGCAGCTTCTTTTCTTTTATAATCAGCTATCTAGTTCAGTTTTGAAAGTATTCAAATTTTTTTCATCCACCTTAGTTCTAGAAACCCGATTTCACTTACTTGATAGCCTATTTAAAAAGAAGAAATAATGATCAATCTTCGTATTAGTTGTTTATTCTTTTATGATTTCTTAATTTGTGAAAATGTTTAAGTTATCATTTTCAATTATTGTTGGGTACCGTCAGTGATTACCAAAGCTTAGTGTTGACCGTTTTGTTGGCCGTGTACAACAATAAAATTTAAATAATTTTTAATAATAAAAATTCAACGGATAAAATAATTGACTCTATAAAGAATGTCTTACATAATTAATATTAAAAAGTAAATAAAAATTTAAAAATTTATTAGTAATCTTATCAAAATTTTATTGTATAGCAATATAAAGAAAAAAACAATTAAAAATGAGTCTCATTATTTCTAATTTATTATAGGCTTATTATTCAAATGACATGAATCAAAATGAAATATTTTTTTTTAAAGCAGCCTAATTTAAGAAAATCATTTCATATGTTAGTTTGCGAATGCAAACTCAATTTTAGAGAAAAAAAAATAATATTCAACTATCAATTTATTTTATTACTACCATTACTATTATTATTATTATTATTATTTATGCTAAAAAATAAAAATTTTGAATTCAAATTTAACCTAAAATAAAAACGTAAATCGCTAAAAAGAATTGAATGTAAAATGACACAGTTAGTTTTTTGCTAGCCGAAATGGACCTGAACAAGCAAAGTGATCAAATAAATCAATTAAATGACATAACATCACTGACAAATGTATCCACAGAGGACTCAACTCCCAACATCATATGGAACGAAAGTAATCCATTAAAGATTTATGATTAAATTTAAACCTTTTCTCAAAGATGAAGATACATTTTTGCAAAATTTACTAGCAAATACACTTTTGAGCGACGATCTAGTGGAAAAGACAGATCTCGATCTCGGCCTAGGATTTGACAATCTTCAACTAAACTACGACTCCAGCTCAACTGAGCCCTTGCCTAATCAGCTTACCATTGTAAGTCTTGAGGATCCGGTTCAATCAGACCTTATACCAAGACAAAATCTTCTATTGTCTGATCCTGACGACAACTTGTTTAAAAAACCTTCGAATGACTTTTTGACTGTAAATGGTCACAAAAGCAAAAATAAGTCAACTTTAACGAGCACTAGTGCTCAAAATTCCGAAGCGTCTAAAACGAAACGATCGGTTAAGCGTTCAAAAATTTCCAATAGATCCAACCAAGAGTCTACTTTGTCCAAAAGTGCGCCTGTTTGCAAAAATTTCAAACATCGCATCTCCAATTCATTAGGCTGCAATGGTCAAAATTTTCTCAAATTTAATCAGTCAAAAAATTCAAAACAGCAAAATAAAAAATCGCATAAAATTAGCTCTTCACTTTCGAGCAATGATTCGGTAAGTCTAAAACCAGATAAGGATATTTTTGCACTAAATCAATCAAACATGCTCAGACGAGACGAATTTGATCTGCAAATTAAAGAGCTTAGTCTTTTGGACTTGCACTCGTCCGAGGACGACTCCAGTCAGCAAGACCCAAATAATCCAAAGTAATTTTTAAGCAATTTTTTTAGAATTTTTACTTCACTAATTTTTTATTATAGCTAAAAATAATAATGTTAAGCTGTTATTAAAAATTTTTTTTTTCGATGTTTTTTATTAAAATTTTGCTGCAGTGCCCAAATTTTATATCTCAAAACTAACATTTTCTTTTAAATATCAAATTAATTTTTTAAGAATCTTCAATTCAAAAATTTACATTAATTTTTTTTAAAAAGTCGCAAAATTTTTTCCCAATAAAGATCAGTAAGCCACGTTTATTTTATTCTAACTGCTCATGAACATAGTTGAATTCTTCTAAATAATGTAAGTTTCAAGCATAGATTAGATGAAAATTATGATCGCCAAAACTACAAGAATCTTAATTTCCAAATTATTTTTGATTATTTTCAATACAGAGATAATGCATATTTAACAATTACATAAAAAGGTAGCAACTCATAAACACATGGGACACAGACACAATCAATTAAAGCATGAAAAGTGTACACTTGATTGAAGTTTTCAGGTGCAATATCAAATGTAACATCACAAAATATGTGATGATTTTCAAGCAATTTTATGGTTTTTTGAGTACCAAAAATGAAAAATCTATCCTTATCTGCACTGTCATACAATAAGAAATTCTCTTGGTTAAATGTTTTTTTTATAAATTCAGGAATTTCAATATCTTGTAGAGACTTAGGAGCTTTTGGATACTGTGGATCGTATTTTTTCTTTTTCCTATTGATAAGTTGTCTTTGTGAATCATAAGATGTAGTAGCAGCTATTTGTTCGTCGGTAGATAAGCTTGATATAACCTCACTTATAATAATTCTAGACTCCTGATTGCTACTAATTGCTTTTTCTTTTTGTAATCTTCTGTATTCACGCTCATGAATTGTTTTAGGGTCACCAGCTTCTATCTGCGTATAATTCGTCTTTAAGTAAACATCAACTTCTTCATCTATTTTACAGCTGAATGTAAAACAAGACCCTTTACATCCATATGTAAGGCAGCACCAAGCTATTCTTATACCGGCCTTTTGTTTTTCAATAGATTGAGTCAGTCGATAATAAAAGCCTAAATGATAAAGCTGTGATTTATCTCTCATTGATGCTGTTATTTTTCCTTTTTTTGACTTAGTTCACATTGATGCATTCTTTGATCAACTAAGTGATTAGTGCATACACTCAACTGATTAAAGTCAAAAGATAATTCTTCACAGTCCATTACAAAATTAATAAAAATACTACAATTACTAAAAATGAGTCAGCTAAAGTGAAACATGCTTTTATTAATTGGCTCAAATTTTTTTTTCTTTTAAATTGTTTATTTATAAATTTAAAAGGCTCTGAGTAGTAAAACTCCTTCCACCATTATTTTTTCTACTTTAAGACAGTTTTTGAAAAATAAAGAAAATTTAAAAAAGAAAGGTTTATGTGTACAAAAATTTAGTTTAAATAGGCAATTTTGTAAAAAAAAGAAGAATTTGATTAAAGAGAAAGACCCTTTTCATCCATCATTTCACCAATTGGCTCAAATAAGATTGCGTTTATATTTATTGCTAATACATACATGCTCTTGATTTATTTTGCTAAAATGATAATGCATTAATTTAGTCTGCTAATATGATATTGCTTTTATAATTATGCTAATTATTCTAATGCTGAAATGATACACAGTCGATATGAACGTTGTATAGCAAATTTTTGTTTTGTTGATTGTAAGACTCCACTTTTTACAAGTGTTACCGTCAGTGATGGCCACTGCACCATCATAACTTGGTGTTGACCGTTTTGGTGACCTTGTACAACAATAGAATTTAAATAATTTTCAAAATAAAAATTCGATAGATAAAAGAATTGAGTGTAAGAAAAAAAGTTAATGTTTAGAAAAAAAAAATTTCCCCGCGGCCATTAATTTTTGCAGAAAACATTGCTTGAGCTTATGGTTAGGAAGGACTAGTGTAATTTTGCTTTTTGATGAGCCGGTGTACCAAATAAAGAGATCATCAGCATATTAACATTATAAACTATTTTAACTATTTAACATTCTATGGAATACCTGTGGAATATTCTGTAGATAACTTTGCAATATCGCTAGTATAAAGAATGAATAATGTTGGAGATGAACAACTGCCATGTGATACACTGCATTCAATTTGTTTAATAATCGTAAACTTCGGTCACTTAAAAAGCAAAAGTCCAGATCATAAATCACAGAAGCTGCCATTGTTTGCTGTTGAAGCAAATATGGCTAATTGAATTAACCGTTCTTTAATCAGATTTTACGCTTTTTTGCATTGCGATAAATAATCATATTTGTGAAAGTAATACCGAGCTAGCATTTTATAATTTATTTAAAATAAAATAAGTTAAAAATTAATAAAATAAAAGTATATTTTTATTAAAATAATAAATTTTCAACGTTTATAATAAGGTTTCATAGCTTTCTATATTTTCATTAAATTCCATATTATGAATTACTCATGATTAAGGAATTTGAGCTTAGTTCATAAATATTTTTTAAGTATAAATTTCAATTCTGCGTGTGAGGATGGTTTGATAGTTTCATTGTTAAAAAAAATTAAAATCATGACTGCAAAAAATGCAACCATGAATGCTATTTTTTTGGCTTAATTAATTAAAACTTTCATTCTAACTTTCTAACTTCTACTCCCCAAGAAGGCATCAACACATTCTCTATATAATTCTATCTAATCTTTGCTGAAATGTCTGCTTGTTCCATAATTATTTTAATCTCTTTCAACTGTTTGTCTCATCATTGGTCTTTCTACATTAATTTTCCCATAAGTTGTCCAAAATAATGCGATAATAAATTTTGCAATTCGTTCTCGGCTTGTGCGTTTCCTGTTGCAGATATGCTCTGTAATTTTTTATGTGTACTATTCTTCATTCTTAACTTTTTGAATAGAGTGTTTTTAATATATTGCACAAGCTTCTTTATCTTTTTGGAGAACAGATTAAACAAGACTAGTGTAAAGATGCAATTTGATGGTCCACAGCTTTTAATAAATTGTTCTAGTTGTGTTTAAAAATTATTTCTTTAAACTGTTTTATTTTAAATGAAAGATTAATAATAAAAGTAATAAATAATAAAGTAATAAATTATTATTAAAGGTAAAACCAATTAAGCCAAAATTTAACAAGAAAATTCGTTTCTTTAATATTTAATAAATTTGTTTTTCGCTCATTAGTAAAAATCTGTTATGCAAAACAGATTGGAAAAAATATTTTCTTCTTTACAAATTAAGATAAAAGATAATCGATATATACATTTTAAAAATAAAACTTTTCAATTCAGCAATAATGAGCATGCTGAACGTTTTTTCTCATGTAAAAAAAAAGACAAAAATAAAGCTTTGTTATTATTGAATTTGATTATTTAAAAGAAGAAATAAAGTCTTTATTTTAGGGAAAGAAGGTGTGTCAAAGCATAATGTATTGTATTGCAGTATTTTTTTCTTAAATATAACATCTTTAATTTTAAATTTTTAAAAAAATAAATTTATTTGCTATTAATTCATTACTTGAAAATTGTACCAAAATAAAAGAATTTGATTAAATTTTCAATTTATTCAATTTATTTAAGAATTCCTGTGAGAAAGAGCAACTCAAAGACTGAATTGACCAAAGATGAGCATGGCAATTTGTCTGAAATAATAGCCAAACGGATTAAGTACTCTCAAAATACACATGAGCAATCTGACGAAAGTGGTGATGGCTGTAAGCAAAAATTAGACAAATTTATTAAATACTTCAAGTCTCTCGACTCAACTGAAAAAGGATCTTCGACCAAAAAGTCATTAGATTATCTGCTATCGCCGCCCAGTCCGTCCAACCATAAAATTCAAAACAAACGCAAAAAAAAAGAAATTACTGAATCTCCTTCAAGTCCTGTGGTGTTTATTTCAGTCGAACAGCCGACCATTCCGGATTCTACGTTTTCACCCAATCTAGAGAATGACACTCTATTACATATGAAAAATCTTGACATTAACACTGAACAAACAGATAATAGTCTGAATCTTGATATTAGGAATAAAAATTCACGTTCTTATTTATGGAATATGCTAAAAGAAAACAGTAGTCAGGAAGAGTTAACAGAATATTTGGGTTCTAGTTTACACGATAAAATATCGTTCTGGGATCTTGTTCAGCTTAAACTCAAATACTCTAAATCAAATAATCTTAAGACAATTTATGAAATTATTGACGATTACACTAAGCTTTACTCGAATATGAGCATGCTACTCGAACGCTTTGTCAATGAGCAATCAAGCATTAATTCCCTTATTTCAAAAGTAAGTCAATAAAAAAAAATAAAATTCATGGAACAGGATAAATAAAATTTTTGCTTTTTTAGAGCGAAAATTCTTCTAGGAGCAGGTCGTCATCGAGAAATATCAGAAAGCCATCTAGCAATAGTCTAAATAGATAGATTAGCTACATTTTTTGTTTTAGAATTGTTTGTAATTTTTAAAAAATTTTTAATAAATAATCTTTTAAAAAAAATTATTTTTATGTCAATCAAATTAAATAAATCATTCAAAAATAATGAAAAATTTTACTAATTTTCACAAATTTTCATCAATAACAATTAAAGAACTAATACTAAAATACAAAACAGTAATGAGAAAGAATTTAAAGGATGTGAATTTTATTAAAATATCTGGACTTAATTATCTCAGGTTTTTTTCAATTTTAAATTTTTAGAAATTGTGTATTTAAATTTCAAAAATTAACATGCTTGAGCATTAAAAACAAACTAAAAAAAAAGCTAAATAATAAAAAAATCTTGCCGTGTTTAATTAAATGAAAAATGGCTTATATTTTCGGTTGAAGCAAATTTAGTGGCAATTATATTTATATTTTTTTTTGAATGGCAGATCATAAAAAAGATAATTTATCTTTTCTAACACTTTTTTATTTGTAAAAAGAGTTAATTTTATTCGACTTAATACTGTACTGTTAAAATACTTAGTAACGGGTGAGGCATAAGTAAATAGACAAAAGTTAAGCTTACTTTCCCGATAAGGAAAATGATCAGATG
>PJRA01000077.1:1110783-1124103 GCA_016987375.1 Brachionus koreanus
TTCACAAATGAAAAAATCTGACCTTGTCACGCACTTAACAAAGCAAGGAATTGCTCGAAGTACCATATATAATACAATCAACCGTATTCAAAATGGAGGGCCGACAAAAGACAATAAGAGAACGGGATCTTCAAATGCTTGTATATCATCACTAACAGATTGAGATGCAAGTTCCTCCACCTTTAGAAGTACGATCACGATCTGACCTGAATATCTGGTAGCCGTTTAACTCGGCAACTGACCTCTCATTGAACCAAGACTGTTTAATACGCAGACTTCTAAGAGATGCATTTTGTTGTTCGGGCTTGTGGCGATAGTATAATAAAAATTAAGCTTGCTCTGACTGTCAATTGTTCTTGACAAATTTGGTAAAAAACTTCCTGATATTTTTGCAATAGAAGAGTTTGATGTTATGATTGGTGTAGAAATACCTGATGAGAAACTCGTGGAAGATATTGATATTGATGAAAAGGGATCAGACTTGCTTTGAGAAAAATCGAGATCAGAATTACTAGATTGCAGAGCTAAATTACGGCTGAGTTCAAATGAGGCAGTGAACTCCATTGTCTGACTTTTTTGTTGCTATTGGCGATCTATTATGGATGTGACCATCCTTAGCTCTCCATTACGGATTCCCCAAAAACATTTTTTTACCATCTGTACAGGTTTTAAACTTCATTACCCGTCCATTAAATGTTTCTGATTCGGGGAGAAGATCATTTTTAGAGTCTCTCTCTAGACGTAATTTTCTTTGAGTGATTCTTTCACTAGGCATAAGATCTTCATTTATATAAATGCCCTTAAGACTCTCATCATCACGGACTTTTCTCAAGCTACGAATCAGATCGGCTCTTGAGCTTGGTGTTTCCAATTCCAATACGAGAAGATCTCGATCATTAGGTGTCTTGTCTTTTGCACGACTAATTTTTCTTGCTTTTTTAACCTTAGTTCCTGGAACTCCTAACTTGATAGAGAGTTTTTGGATGAATTCAACTTCACAACTTTCTTCGCAATCAAAAATGTTTGCCGGAATCGAAGCAACCACATTATTGGCTCGTTCTTCCTTTTTTTTCATTTCTGTAGCTATAGTTGCCATGATTGCCACAGCATTCTCATCCTTGTGAGCCATACCATTAACTATCTTGGACCTGTTCATTGGAGGCACCAAAGATGAAGAAGAAGTTTGAGAAGGTTGGTCTCGTGGATTACTAAGCGAGTCAACAAGTGTGCTAAGAGTCTTGATAGTTACTTTCTGTGAATTATTTTCTTTTTCTAAAGTCTCAATACGTTGATAAAGTAATTTCATGCTGTTGCTGATTTTGGACAACCAGTTATGATGATTATTTCCGACTTCGTAAATAGCTGAAGGAAGCTTTGGCCAGTTAGCCTCTTGTAAGAAGCTTAGATCAATCTCTTGATGGGAAGCAGTTATTTGGACAAATGTTGTTGATAGTTTATGTAAATTTTATGACTAAATTTTTTAATTTCTTTTTTTGGATTTCAATTTTCTAGCTAGAATCAAAAATATATTTTTTCTAGACGTGTAATGATATTCATTGACATGCTTCAGTAAAGCTTTTATCAAACAAAGTACTTATTATTCCCACATTGAGCCTATAATTCATTTTGTTTCATTCAAGACTTGTTGAAATCTCAAAATTTTTTTTATTTTATCTTTTTCAGAAAAATAGCATCATTAATTATACGAATTTTCTCATTTTATTTTTAGAAGAGATAAACAGATCTTTAAATTGCAAGTAACGAAGCGTCAATGTTAATAATTTGAATGCAAAATTATCATTTGTTTGTTATCAAATTTGAATTGAGAATATTTCAATATTGAACATATGGTTTGTAGAGAAAATTTAATTAAGAAAATTTTCAGCTTGATCTATCAAATTTGTTGATTAATTAGCTTTTAAACATATTAAATTTTGTGAGCACACAGACAACTTTTCTCAAAAATAATCAAGAAAAAAACACGAAAAAAAATTAAGAATTTAATTTAATAAAATTTATTAAAAAATTTAATTTAATTTATTGATATAATTGAATAGAAAAAAAAAATATTATTAACATCAGAATAAAGACAAAGTAAAACATAAGATTGATGAGAAATTTAAATTGAAATAAAAAACAAAAACCATTAATTGAGCTTAGCCGATATTTTTGTAACAAAAACTATTTAAATCACAAATATTCACTTAAACCCATATATCATTTCATTTATCTAATTTTAAAGACTAGTTAAATAATTCAAAATAATATTAATACTTTTATTGCAATATTTAATAAACAATCACACGCTTGCTTTGTCTGGTTTTATCTCTAAAATTTAAATCTAACTTAGATTTATCACTTGAAATTTAAATTACTTACACTCATCCACCAGTTGTCTATCTGCGAATTGGACTGTCCTTGTCCTTGTAGTCCGATTAGACCGGCACTATTGAGGCCATCGTTAATACAACCATTGCTGTTCATAGATGTGGTCAAACCACTTGGCGTCAAATTTAAACTTATCGGCTGATTCAAATCTTCGGTTTTCTCCTCCTCTCGACGCTTCAGACATGCAGCTTTTGGATTTAAATTTCTCTCTCTGACCTGTTGTTCCAAGCTAGTAATAACATTAACTGCTTGTTGTAGAATGCTTAATTTGGTCTGCGGCTTATCTGATTTGAGATGAATGCCGCACATTTTACCAAGCTCTTTGAATGCCTCGTTAATGTCTCTGACGCGGAGTCGCTCACGTGCATTATTCGCCGCTCTTCTTTCTTTTTCGCGCGCTTCACGCTCCTCAGGAGTCTCAGACTCGTCGACGGGCGAGTTTTCGACAGACGATGGCGGAGCGACCGGATTTTTGGTCAAATTTTTACTGTTTTTTGCTTTTGGCGTTAGCACAAGGCCAGCACTAGTCTGAGGCACAGAGATCGAATACGATTGATTGGAGCCCCAGCCGGCCGCCATTGACGGTGATGGTATGGGTATCGGAGTGGTCGGATTGGACATATTCTGTGTCAAGACTATGTTTTGACTCTGAGATGGATACGCCATGGATTTACTCTGCAGCTTGGCTATTTTTTTCTCTTCGCTTTCGTCATCGTCTTCCTCATTGGCGGACGATGCCGACGATTTTGTCTGCGACTGGATGAGATTTTTTTGATCAGTTGTGACCGAAGACGCGGATGAAGCGGACGATGATGCATAATTGGTCTCAGGCGGGTAATTTAGGCCAACAAGGGCCGGATCGGCATAGGCAAGTGCCGACTCTTGCGTCCATGTGTTTAAGCTTGGATTGGAGGAAGAGTGAATGTTGGTTGTTGGTAGCCCCTGTGAGGCAAGCTCAGCCGCAGGATACGCAATTGCACTATGTGATGATGATGTTTGACTGGCCAAGTTTGGCATTGAAGAATTAAGCATCAAATTCTGAGATTTCTGATAGCGGGACGAGTCGGCTAATGGTAGCGTCATTTGGCTGCCGACACTAGCCGCTGCCACTGCCGCAGCGGCCAAATAATCCCCGTTGTAATAAACCTTAATTAAAAATCAATTATCGAATTGAACATATGTGCGTATAAAAAGCATTTGAAAACATTAATTTAATCGATTCCTAGATATTTCATTTAATTAAAAATTAATTAATTTTACTTTTTAGAAATAGATTTGAACCAATTTAAAAAAAAATAAAAATTTTTGCCTATATTTGTGCCATTGGCAAAAGTTGAAATTTCAAGCATTTATTTTTTGTTAAATTCTGGATATTTTAAAACTAAATTTTGAAAAATTAACTTGAAAGAAAAAAATCTATGTAGATCAAAAAAGCTGGTTTTCAAAAAAAATTCAATCAAGTATTTTTTTAAAGCTAACACTAGAACGCCCGAAGGATGTTTTTGAAAAATTAAAACTTGAATTTTATCACATATAAATAAAATTTTAAAAAATTAGCTAAAAATTTTGATAGTAATTTTTTAGAAAATGAATAAATTTTCAAGAAAAATGTTTAATTTATATTAATTACTTTATTTGAAATCTTAATGAGAAATCGCCCGGGCTTTCTTTTGTTATAATAATAAAATAACACTGTAAGTCTACTTTTTGAAATAATACATGTATATTCTGATCGAATTATTAACGCTAAAGGATTGAGTGTCGTTCTGACACTTTTTTCTAATGTTTGTATCTTTAAAAAAAGCTCATTGAATTCTCGCCAATTTTTTATATCAGTTGACTTACATTTAAGCCTTCAAAATAAAAAAAAATATAAATAAATTGAATGATCTATTTCAAAGATACAAGCATTAGAAAAAAGTGTAGTACTATTAGAAAAAATTAAGATTAAAAAAATTTTTCTTTATTTATTTCATTTAAATCTATTTGTAATAAAAGAATCATCAATTTCTGTTTAAGGTTCTTTTGATCATTTTTTTTCTACCTTAATGCTTGATTTTTCAATTTTTGCATTTATTTTTAATTAAAAAAAATGAAAATTTAAAAATTTTAAATTAATTTTGACTATTGTTTCACATTTTTTAATTTTTAGTTTAAATTAAGTCCACATTTCTAAAATAAAATCTTAAGAAATTAATAAAAATATAATTCGACATTTATTTTTTATTCACCAAAGCTTGGGTCAATAAACTTCATTTTTTTATACACTAGCCCTTTAATTTAAACATGAAACACATTTGATTTGAAAAAAATATATCTTCAAAAGAATAACTTAATTTTAAAAAAGCAGAATATTCAAATTGTGTTTGGACAAAAAAAGAAACAAGGTGTCATTAATTGAAAAAAAATTGCGAACCTGTTCATCGTAGTAAGGAGGCTGATGCGATTGCCAGTATTCATTCGGAGGAGGCAGAACACCTATATAGAACAATTCAGTTGTTTAGCAAAGAGTTTAGAAAAAAGACAAAACGTACCATTTAAATTGTTTGGATAGATGAGATCATTGGGGTTGCTTTGATCGTGCAGGAGATGAGGATTTATTTGCTGATGGAATTGGTGATAGGCCTGTGTGGTGGAATAAGAGGCCGGATAGGCCGAATAGTAGTCCGTGGGTTGTGGATAAGTGTTGGCAGTGGAGGGCGCGTTGTTTGAACTAGATGTGTTGTTTGTACTAGCTGCACTAGAACCTGTCGAGGCCTGCTGTGCAGCCACAGTCGGCGAATACATGTTTGACATATTGTTGGATATTTGACGACGATTTTCTTGTTTTGAAAATCTTTAGCAAACACAACGATAATATTGTTTAACTTTAAAAATTCTGATCGAGCTATAGCTCCTTCAGAAAAAAGTAAGATATTAAGAATTGAATATAAGTACACAATCTAAATAAATAATTAGCATAATTAATTGAAACTTTACAATTTTTGTCTTAGAAAATAAATAGTCTTCAGTGTGTATTGGTAATTACGAAAAATGAGTTGTGGAAAATCCTAAAATGCTTTGAAAATGGTGCTGAATATTGGTAAACACTTATTTCTTTATGCATTGTAAAAACGTGCTTCAATTTAATGATAAATCAAAGAGTATATGTATAAATTTAATTTTATGTTTAAACAGAATTATGCTTCCTGAAAGATTAGCTATTAGATGAGTTAAATTTTGAATAAACAATAAAACCACAATTATTCTAGATACTGTTTTAACAAAAAATTATAGAACTAACTGAATTATCAACAAAAAGTGATTAGAAAAAAAAATGTAACAAAATGCTCGGTGCTTAACTTTATCTATAGCTTTTGATAAATAGAAAAAAAAAGAATTAACTTTGTTAAACATAAAATAAAATTCTGGTATTTTTTTTGCATAGAAAATTATATGTTATCAAATGTTGGGCTATTTATTCTCCCTAAACCCTGATTTTTCATTTCTTAAATTTTTTGCATTGTAATGACAATAAACAAAAACGTCCTTGACTGATCATTTCTATTTATATTTGATAATTTTTTGTAATATTTATATTTAAAGTGTCTTATCTTAGGCCAAGAAATAAGTACTGTAGTTCTTCGTATGTGATAAAGATCTTAAATTTAGTTAAAGAGTCCGGATTTTTCTTCAATCTTCTATTAGCTTAACTAAACATGTGGGATTGGCTCGATCTATTATTTAGGGTTAGTTTTAGAAATCTAAAATAGGATAAATTAGAAGATGAGTGTTTTTTTTTTGAACGAATGGCGAATAATCGATTAAGTGTCAAAATCAGGCAGTGTTTAAAAAGAAGAGTAATTAATTTTAAATATCGTGATTAGCTACTGCTGTTGTTGCTGGCAAAATGAAGATAAAGCGAGCAATTTAGAATGAGAGCGAAAGAGGTAAGCACAGTCGAGCCAATCAAATAACGCCTTATAATAGAAAAACGAAAATAAAAACTATTTATATGATAAATAATTCCTTGAACTTTGAGATAAAGCAGCCATTAGAAAAAAATTCAACTAGAGCTCTTTCTTTTTTTTTTTTATAAATCGTTACTTATTTTGTTTATTTGTTTGTGTTCGTTATTGTGTGCTCTCATCTCTCCTCTATCTATATAATAGTTTTTTATGTTTTTACGTTTTCAAATAAAATAAATATTGAACTTATTATTATATTTATTTATATGTACCTTAGGTATATTAACTAATAAATCGCTTTCTTTTCTCGTTAGTTTACTTTCATCATCAATATATGCCATTAATTTTCAATTTAAAATCAACATCATATTTTTTTAAAAAGTAAACTTTTACATAGATAATGATGACTATTTTTTTGTCTTTATTTTATTGTATTTTTTTAATTTTTCTTGAAAACTATTTTTACGCCAAACATCTTTTAAAAAATAAAATAATTAAAAAAAGACAATATTTTTTGAGATTCATTCAAAAAAAAATTCAGTATTTTTTTTTTTTTAAACGATAAAATAAATAATTGAAAACATCGGCTATTTATTTATTTTTTCATCTAAAGTGTTGATTCCATCACTAATATTTCTGATATTGTAAATTAATTTTCTAAATTTTCCTAACAAATATCATTGCTGTCTAATAAATTCTCAATTCCAAGATCATTTTTCTTGACTTTGACCAAAAAGTGATTGAAACCGAAATTGAAATTGTATTAGATAGAATAAATTAGAAAGAAGTGATGTAATTATGAAGAAGTTTTGTTATAAAGAATGTGAGTATAATAGCGCTTTAAAATTTGATAGCCTATTTACATTTACGAATTTAATTTGCATTGTCCGCCTTGGAGAAAAAAATCTAAACGTGTACTTGTATTGAATTTATACAAAGCCGATATACTAAGTATTGCACAAAATTAAAAGCTAACAGTTGTTCCAAAAAACAAAATTGACTCAGTAATAGGCCAAAAGCTTATGTAAAAAAAAGGCCAGAGCTTGCAATGTTACACAAAATAATTACAATTTTAAATTTATATTCAATATATGTTATCTTCAAATTGAGATAAATCAGAATGGTTGTTATTAATCTTTAACCTTAAAAGAATTAGAATTTCTTACATGCTACTTGTAAAAAACATTTACTTTGATTAGTTATAAAATTAGAAATTAAAGTGACTAAAAATTAACATGCTGAAAAAATTAATTATAATTAAAAATAACTTAATTATAGAATTTTTCATTATATTATAAATAAGGACTGAAATCAAACTGCCGATAAAATTAAAAATACTGAAAAAGACAGTTTAATTTTTCATTTAATAGCTCTTTTTACCCGAAAAATTGATTAATAAATATGTTGAAAAATTCGAAAAAAATTTTACTTTGATTTTGGAATAAATTATTCAGCTGCTGTGACTGCTAGACATGCTTTCTTCTTAAACAGATCTCCTAACTAACTTAATAATTAAAGTTTTAAATGGAAGCTTGCATTAATTGTGCACATTTTTGATATAAATTAACAGTTAAAAACCGCCATTAATTAGTTTTATTAGCTCACAAGAGTAAAAAATAATATTTTGAATTTAAGAATGAAAAAAATTCAAGTTAAATATTGACTCTTTAGAAATTTTGTATACTTTTTTAATGAAATATTTTTGATAAATTTAGTTAATAATTTTATATTCTTAAATTCTCTTAAAAATAATTTATTAAAATGTCTTTTTTTTTTTTATTTCAATCCTTTAAACAAATAATTAGCTATCTTAATTTAGAAATATTTTTATAAATTACATATTTAATTGTTTAAATATACAAGTTATTTTAGTTTAAAACAAATAATAATTATTTGGAATGCTTTTTTACAGGTTGGTATATTATATTAAATAAATTGAATTCGTTTTAAAATTGAACAGATCCTTTTATTGAAATTAGAATTTTATTTTCGGATAATTATCATGGCTAATTCGATTTAAAGCTGTTTATGCTGCACAACCTAGAAAGCAATTACCATTAAATACTTGAATCAAATTAAAACACCGCCCAAATGCAAATAACTTTTTTGACATTTTTATAAAAAATATCTGAGAAAAATAGTGATTTTGAACAGAATACTAAAATGAATTTTTTGAATTAAAAAAACTATTACTTTTTGAAGCATAAAAAATATTCTGAATAACTATTGAAAATTTAAAGAAAGACAGTTTAATTCTAGGCTGGTTTGAATATTAAACAAAATTGTTAATTAAGATAAATTTTACTATTCATGTCATAACTAATATTAAACGTGAACATCACTCGTAAAACTATCTATTCTATTCAAGCTTTGAAAATTAGAATTTTTTATTTGATTCACATATCTTAAAATTTTGAGTAAAGAAAAAACGCTCCTAGAATTAATCTTAAATTTAAAGGTGAGAATTTAAATTTTTTTCTTTTATCATTTGAAATGCATTATTTTGCTTACTTGGTGAATTGAATGTGTTTAGAAAATAAAAATGAATATAAAAAATTTTATCACAGTAAATTCTCATTTAATGATAAGAGAATTTAGGCTATCAATTGAAACCTTGTACTTTGCTTGCATTTAGTTTAACTATTGTCTTATGATAATAATTTGTAATTTAAATTTAAATATTTTTAAAAATTTTGTCATAAATTAGAAAACATGCTATCAAAAATTTTTTATTTTTTAAAATATATTTTTTACATTTTGGCCAATTTACCACGTGATTTGAAAGGTGCTCTGCTGTACCAAAAGATCAAAAGTAAACTCAAAGATTTTGACAAAAAAAACTCTCCAGTGCATCAAGTTTTTTCGCAATGGGTCAAAACCCAACCTGAAAAGGCTCTCTTCCGTTACGATGACGAAACTCTTACATTCAAACAAGTAAGTCCTTTTAATTGGAAATTATTTTTTAATTTTTTTTTCTATTAAAGTTTGATTTAGAATCGAACCGAGTGGCTAATCTATTTTCAGAAAGGTTCGGTCTTAAAAGAGGTGACTGTGTTGCTTTGTTCATGGAAAATAAGCCTCAATTTGCGGTTATATGGTTTGGTCTTGGAAAATTGGGAGTCATTACCGCTTTGATCAACACCAACTTGCGACTCAAGTCATTGATTCATTGTGTGCAAGTGGCCAAACCAAAATTGCTAATTTACGATACGGAACTTGAAGAAGCGATTAGTCAGGTTAATGATGATCTTAAACTGGATCTCATCAAACATGGTGAAACGAAAAACAATCTTATTCAAAGCGTACCTAGGCTGGAGGATTTGGTCAACGAACATTCGGATGTTTTTTCTCCCAAAGAAGAAGTAAAAGGATCAGACATTTTAATGTACATTTATACCTCAGGAACAACAGGTCTACCAAAACCAGCTATTATTAAGCACAACCGTTACATAGCTGGTGGTTTTTCTTTTTTTCAAACAGCTAAATTGACTACAAATGATGTTTTTTATGTCACCCTACCAATTTATCACAGCAATGCCGGAATTATTGGTCTTGGAACTGGTATTGTAAGTGGATGTACTATAGTTTTACGTAAAAAGTTTAGTGCTAGCAATTTTTGGAAAGATGCTATTAAATATAACTGCACTGCTTTTTCTTATGTTGGCGAAATTTGCCGATACTTGCTTAATCAGCCATCAAGTGACTTGGACAAAGCACATAAAATAAAAATCTGTATTGGTAATGGAACTAGGGATTATATTTCAAGAGACTTTTGGAACCGTTTTGGTGTTAAATGCTATGAAATTTATGGAGCTACTGAAGGAAATGTAATTTTGGGTAAATATTGAGTTTAAAATTCATTAAAAACAAAAATAAAATTTAAGAAAATTTCGTGTGAAAATATTTAAGTTAATCTAAATGTACAATTTTTTGTAAAGATTCCAGGTACTTATTTTTAAAAATTTTTTTTTAAAGTTTTTAAAAATAAATTTTTTTGGTTTTTTTTTTTTATGTAAATTTTGATAACGAATAAGCCGAATATAGTTAGAAATATAAATTAAAAATTCTTGTTTTCATTGATTTTTAATTTTTAGGAATAAAGAGCTTTATTCAAAATCTAAATAGGAGCAGATAGAATTTTATTAAAGAATTGAAATTTTTTAACCTAATTAATAATAACATACAACCTCAATTTTTAACTTATTTTTAACCAAATTAGTTCGTCAAACATTTAATTGTTTAGCTACGTATTTTTCATTTAAAAATATGAAAAAATTTTGATTTTGTTTAGGAACTATTGTCCTTAAGACACTCAATTCCAGATGAGCAAACAACTTGAATAACACACATGTGGAATGTATTTTTAAGTTAAAAATAAAAAATATTTCAAGTTTTTTTTTGTTGACTGAGCAACTTACACAAAAAATGAGAGTTAAAGATAGAGGGTTCCCTTTATGTGAGCCTTGATTTTGAAATTCTTTTTTTATTTGACATTAATAAACTTTATGAACATTGATTGTTCCATATAGAACCATGTATTTCCATAACTTAAATGTTTTCTATTATGAACCTTTAATAGAAGATTAACAGCTACCGTTGAATTTTATATATGAATAATTTACCTTTTGGTATAATTAAAGATATGGCAATTTTTTTTTCTATTTAACTTTTTTTAAAATTTTTAAATTACGATGCTTCAAATAAAATCAGCACTTAGGCAATTTAAAAATTTTGATTAAAATTTTTTAGAAAATGAATAAATTTTCAAAGAAAATTTTTTATTTATCTTAATAACTTTATTTGAAATTTTTATAAGAAATCAACCGAGCTTTCTAGTGTTGACTAAGCAATACATTTTAGGTATGTGAATTTTAAGCTGCTTGTTCATCATTAATTTAATGTTTGCTCGTCAAATTTAAGTGTGTTCAAGTTAAAAGAACTTGTTTTGTTTAAATGTTAAGGTTAATGGTGGGGTAAACCCATGAATTAAGTACACAAATAAAGAAAAAAAGGTAAGGATTACATTTAATGCAGTTATTGCAAGAATTTTTGATAAATTATTACTATTTTACAAAAATTTCAATAAATTAAATAAATAGCTAACAAAAAAAGTTGTTTTCTGACTAATTTTTTTTTAAATTTAATTATTTTTTTCATTTGTATAAAATTTAAAAATTTTCCAAAAATCAACTTTTTATGTTTTTTTTTTATTATGGAAATTTTGATAAATTACGAAATTATTGAAAATTGGTTCAAAAGAACATGGTTTATTAATAAATCGTAAAGAACAGTTACTAGTTATTTAGTAAACATTACTATTTTTTTAAAATAAATTGTAATGTATGAGTTTGTCCAAATATTTATAAATCATGTTTCATGAGAGCTCATTTTTCTGATTTAAACTAGAATTAAAAAAAAATTTATTTATTTAAGTAAATAATGTTGGAAAATTTGGAGCATGTGGCTACATTCCACTGTTGAATCGTTTTTTGAATCGAATGCCATATTATCTTATCAAGGTAGATGATAATTTAGACCCTATTCGAGACGAAAATGGCTTTTGCATTCAATGTGAACCAGGCGAAAAAGGCCTGATAGTAGGTCTGATGCAACAAACAACCAAAGGTGAGTTTAGTGGATACGCAAATAGCAATGAAGCTACGAACAAAAAAATTATTGATAATTTATTCAAAACTGGTCAGAAAGCTTTCAATAGTGGTGATGTTTTGGTTCAAGATTGGAACGGTTTTGTTTATTTTGTTGATAGATTAGGGGATACATATAGATGGAAAGGTGAAAATGTCTCGACTTTAGAAGTTGAGGATGCAATTAGTAAGCGTTTAAATTCGATTGAAGTCGCAAGTTATGGAGTCGAAATACCGGGTCAAGAAGGAAAAGCAGGAATGATAGCAATTATAACAAATTCAGATATTGACCTTAAGAGTCTTGAGGAAGATATTAAAAAAGATCTGCCACAGTATGCAAGGCCTGTTTTCATTCGACTTACTCCTTCAATAGAACATACTGGCTCTTTAAAAGCTGTTAAAAAGCAATTAATTCTTGATAGCTTTAATATTAACAAATATAGTGACCAAACATTTTACTATGATACTAAAGATCAAGCGTATAAAATTTTAACCAAACAAGTCTATGATAATATTCTAGATAAAAAGTTTAAAATTTAAATCCTTTTTTATTAAAAGCTGAAATAATGAAATATTTGGAAATTTTTGTTATTGATTCCATTATCACTTTTACCAAAGAATATTTACATGTTAATTGATAGAAATATATAAAATATTCATTTTGAAACACATTCAAATTATATTTATAAATTTTAATAAATTTTTCTTTAAATTAAAAAAAAAATTTCTCAAAATAACTCTTTCAAATAATTAATTTTTTTTGCTGAATTTAAAATTTGTCATTAATTTATTTTTATCAATGGTATTTTAACACTAGAAGCACCAAGCATTTTTTCAGGTTTTTTTAATTCAAAAATATTTTATAAATAAACTAAAATAATTTTATAAAGTAATATCACTTTTTAAAGAAAATTTTAAAATCTATATAATTCAAAAAAGATATAATTATTTGAAAAATCCATTCAAAAGATATGAGGATTTAAAAATTTTTCAAACGAGTCAAAATGACTCGTTTGGTGCTTCTAGTGTTAAGAAAATACTAGTACGCTTTTATCAGTTTCTAAGACTAATAAATGCAAATTAAAGATTTTTGGTGTAACATTAAAGACTACAATATGTTGCAAAAGTTGAGAAATTTTTTTATTTGTTAACACAAGAATTGTATATAAAAGGCGTGAAAATAATAAAAAAAGGGACTTTTTTTTTAAAATATTTATCTGTGATCAATCCAATAACGTAAAACCAAAAAAAAATTAAGTGAAGAAAAAAATCACAGAAAAAATACAAAAAAGGAAAAAGATATACAAATCATAAGAAAAAAAATCGGTTCAAAAGTTTAG
>PJRA01000077.1:1124207-1148160 GCA_016987375.1 Brachionus koreanus
TTTGAACCATTCGCTCACTGAGTGAGCGGTATGTGTTGAAGCCCCATCTGGTTGAAAAACCCAAGGGTCATTTGGATCAAATAGGAGTTCAACAGATGGTAAAAGATTGTTTTCAAAGGTGTTAATGTAGACAAATTGATTAATTCGTCCTCACTCACTATTACTCTTGATTTACGATTAAAGACCTCAAAATATTTGTAAAATTCAATATATAAAAAAATTTTAGATAAATAAAATAATTAATTTCTAAACTTTTGCAACATACTGACAAGTAGACTAAAGCATAACTTTCACTAATTAATCAACACACAGACATGTAAAAAAAATTTAATACCTGAAATTTGAAGGTTACACCTAAAAAATGGATCCGAATTAAAATATTGATGTTTTTTTGCTATTATAACTATTATAAATTTTCTCTTTTATATTCTATAATAACTTTCGTTTGCATTTCCTCCATTGCAAACAATAGACGATAGAATTTCATTAAATTTAAATTATTATTTATCATTTTAATTCTTTTAAGAATTCATCTTTGAAAGTAAAAAAATGCCTACTCGATTCTACTCGTTGTACTTTTTAAGAAAATGAATTAATCTCTAAATTAAGAATATTTCAATATTTCGAAAAAAGTCTACTGAATAACGATAAGATTTCATAAAAAATTTTATTTTTAGGAAATATTTTATGAAGTAAAATTATTTTTCAAAGTATAGTTACTTTTTTTTATCTAAAGAGAACATCCTTTCTATCAGAAAAGGTTAAATAGCTTCCAAAAAATTTTCAAGAATATTAATCAAAATATTTACTTGTTACTTTTTATGCCTTTTAAATACAAAAATAAATTAAAATAAGATTTAAAAAATAAAGTAAAAAAGTACTTGTATCTAATTCTTAATTAAATTATTATTTTCTTCGAATTTTTTAATCTGTCTTTTAGCAATGTTTAACACTAGATGCATCAAACGAGTCAAAATGACTTGTTTGAAAAATTTTTAAATCCTCATATCTTTTGAATGGATTTTTCAAATAATTATATCTTTTTTGAATTATGTAGATTTTTAAATTTTCTTTAAAAAATGATATTACTTTATTAAATTATTTTAGTTTTTTTATAAAATATTTATGAATTAAAAAAACCTGAAAAAATGCTTGGTGCTTCTAGTGTAAAAATCTATAAAAATAATCCATTTTTCAAGTACCGTCCATCTGGTTTTGTCTTTCAGGTATAAAAAATTTAGAATTAAAGTTGAACCTTAAAAAAAAC
Organism: Brachionus koreanus; assembly: GCA_016987375.1. NCBI lineage: Eukaryota > Metazoa > Rotifera > Eurotatoria > Ploima > Brachionidae > Brachionus > Brachionus koreanus. The sequence continues at coordinate 1,125,475 of PJRA01000077.1, forward strand.
ATTTATTCTCATTTTATTAAGCTGTCAATAATTTATTAGTTCATGATTAAAATGGATTTTAATAATAAAATAGATAATTTATGGTTTAAATGATATATCAATTTTATTGCAAATTCAATTAATTATCATTAACAAAAAAAAAGGAAAAACAATTTATTTTTAATTAAATTTTTGTAAAATTTTCAAATTCATGACATAATAACAGGGTTTGAAAATGGCATAAATGAATTTTATTTGTTTTTTTTTTTAAAATAAATATTTGAGGTAAAAAAATAATAAACTAATTCTAGAAAAATCCGGGAAAAAATTTGAATAAATATTATCTAGTCTAATTTTGTTCCAGATCACCTTCATGCTGCTTTCTGAAGCAATCTCCAGTTGGGAAGAACTCCCAGCATCGCTGCTCATACAATTGCGATACAAAAGTTTCTTGGCCAGTATACTCGGTATCTGGTTTGTTAATTAAATGCATAAGAAAAAACATATAATTGGCAAAATTGTGCTCGCGCATTGTGTGTATTTCGAAGCCATGGGGCACTTTGTCAAAATACTCTTTTCCTATTCCACAAATAAAACAATTAGCTTCAAGGCTTTCTTTTACTTGTTCTAATTGATCTCTAAGCTCACCAAACGCGTCAATAATCAAACCTAAAACGCATTTATTTTTTAACAAATTCTAAAAATATTTAGTTATTTTCTTTACCTTGAATTATAGCAAGTAAAATGACTATAATGAAGAAGAAAAATGTAATATCAAAAATAATTCTATAGAACTCTTTATCATCTCCAACTGGTGATTCGAGTTCATCTCCGATACCACCACCAGATCTTATGCCAATATATAAATGAAATTTGAAACACTTTAAGTTTAGAATTAAAAATAAAAATCTATAAAAGCCATGATATGATATTACTGTAAATAAATCTTGACAGTTTTCTTCGAGCTCTCCATCTTCTTCTTTTGAATAGAATTTGCGAAAAAAATTAAATGCAACCACAGTGTACATGTAGACCACAATTGACATAAGCATAATGGTGAGCAGCAGCTTTTATAAAAAAAAAAATTAAATTTTTTAAAATTTGATAATTTATTTTTTAGAATTTTACTTGTTTTCCATTGTGTGTAATAGATTTCAAAATTGTAGTCAATGTTTTTATACTAATAGCCACATCGGATAAATGCAATGCGAAAAAAAAGTAATTAAAGTTGCCAATTACTGAGAAACAAAAGTACCAAAATACGTACAAAAATAACTTTAAATTAAAAATAAATTAGATTTTATTTAAAAAATTTTATAAAAAAAAATTGTCCATATATTTTATTTCTCATAGGTTTTAAACTGAAGTCTCATTTTTTTACATTTTATCCTCGCTTTTTTGTATACATAATTTGTTAAAGGACTGCCTCAGTCATTCTACTCATTCAGCGTAGTCAAATTTCCTCGATATTTTTTAAAATTTAAACTGATACTTTTATTCAGTAGAATTATAGGATTGATAATAAAATATTAATTAGCTTAAGAAAAATCAGACTCTAAAAAACCAGATGGTGAAAAAGAAAACTAAAAATTAAAAAATGCAAGATGGTGCAAGCTCTCTGCAAAAGTAACCTCTTTCTAAAACTTTCTTAAAATTTGAATTAAATAAATTTACAGAACTTTCTAAGAGATTTTTGATAAAACAATTGTGCAACTATTTTATAAGATTTTTAATTTTTTTTTGCTTTGTTGTACTAATGTACAATTTACAATTTATTAATTTGGGATCCAAAAGATTATTTAGAAAAAAATAGTGTACAAGAGCTGGTTCACTTAATAAAGAAACAAAATGGGTTATTCAAATATGATTTTCAGCGATTTGATGAAAATGGCGAAATGGTAAGTGATAAAGAAGCCGAACATATGGAATTGCTTCAAAATATTCAAAGTTCTGGAAAACTTAAAAAAATGCCTAAAGAGTTCCAATTCAAAAGGGCTGAATCGCCAGCCTGAAAACGATAAAAGAAAAAAAAGAAAAGTTTGTGTACAATATCTAAGTGATAAACCAAAACTAAGTGATGAGTTTGCAATAAACACACAGGATATAGCCTCTTAATCAAAAAACCTTTAATACATGATGATATAAGCAAAGGAGATTCAGGAATCGGACTTAAGGAAACTCGAATCGCAAATTTCAAAGTTGATGATATTCCCAAAATTTAATGAAACTGTATAGATAAAATATACTTTTTCGAATGGATATACCTTGTAGAAACAGAAGCAAGAAATCAAGAAATTAAAAAAATAGGCTCATAGATAGCGTTTCAAAATTGCTTTACAAATGCTTAGAAACAAAAAAGAGAAAAGAAATGAAGATGTAACGTGGGAGAAATTTAAAACTAATTTATTATTAACTCTGAAACTGGCTGATTTTCAGAGAGGGCTTAGATCAGAACTAAAAACTTTTAAATTTACTTCAAATTTTGAAGACAGCTTAATGAAATTCCAGAGAATAGCAAACAAGATAGATGAGTTCGAATAATAACTAATTCAGTTATGAATCCTTAAAAAAAATGGAAAAGAATATTTCTCAAAATTTTGAGGACAGAAATATGAGGCAAAGAAAAGCTTAATTTGCTTCTGATGCTAAAAGCCAGGCTATAAGAAGAAGAGCTCACAATGTATTGTAAATAATGCTATGGTGGATGACGCAGAAGCTTTCTTAAACAAAAACAATGAATTTAAACAACTATGAACTCTAACAAAAGGACAAGAAACAAACGATGATATTATCTACGATAAAATGTTCAAATTAAATGACAATCTGTTTTAAACAATTTAATTTTTATTTATTTTATTTGTCTGGAGTTTTAGAAATGTGCTCTTAAAGGAAGGGTAATATTACCCTGAATTATCACTCACTGCTTATCAACTGGTGCACAGGGAAAATTAAGAATCATACTTGTAAGGTATCTCAGAAGCTAGACGCTTCGAAATGCTGACAAATACATTTATCACCTAATGCACATCTTAACTTAATTATAGACCTTTGCTATCAACACGTGAATACAGGTTAAAATAGAGATTTAATTCTTAGAATTTCAGAACGTTCAATTACCTTAATAAAGCTTTTAAAACAGTATATTTTGTAATCTTACTTAACCGGTAGCAAAGCTTTTTTGACATTTTTTTAAAATAAATGAAATGAAAATACTTACATTATCAGTAAAAATTACACCCCATTTCCATATCTGATATTTCCAATCTATAGAACTCAATCTGTTGGCAAAAACCAATGGATTTATTTTTAATAATTTTTAATTTAAAAAAATAAATTACTTTGAAAACAATCCTTTTGACTCGTTAGCGATACGAGCGTTTTCATTAGCTTTTTTTAAGATTTCATCAAAATTGTTCTCATCAAAATTGGCATCTATGCCCAGCAATTTGTTCAATTGTTGCATATCAAATTGATCGGCATATTTATTCTTGACCTTTTTCTTAATGAACTTGTCCCAATACATGACCGGAAAACTTTTTGTTCCGAGCACCAGTTTGTCCCAGTGGCTTTTTAAGTCGTCCTCGCCAGGCTGCTCGCTGATCCATAGTCCCTGAAATTCCAATTTTCTGGCTATTTCTTTCTCTCTTTTGAATATAACTAAAGGAACTTTTAGCACATAATAGGCAACCATTATTCCAAAAGCAACTAGTGAATGTATAAACGCCAATCCTTTTAACAAATGTTCTATGTAATACTCGTCTTGGTCGACCATAATTACTTCAATTAGACTGCTCTCATCGACTTCATCATCATCGTTGAATTCAGTCATTGTTTCGGCATTTAGTTTTTTAGCCTTGTAGAAAAGCATTAGAAAATTGATCAAAAATGCAAGTATGAGCGCCAAATATTTAAGCTTGTAGAAATTTCTGGCGAACATGGCGAGTATTTTTTTGGCGCTAGACGACGACTGACTGGGAGCCGGCTCACTCATTTCACAAACCAACTCTTCATCGTCATCTTTGTACTGATTTTTTGTCTCATCTTTTTCGACACTTTCAAGATCTTCTTTTTCTTCAATCAATTGTTTGTCTTCGCCATTCTCTACATGACGTTTGCTAACAATTCTGGTCTCTTCAGAGCCAGACGTTTCACTTTGACCAACCAACATCAAATAAACACATTTAAAAGCCAAACAGAACAAATTGAACAAAACTCCTAGCAAAAACACGGTCATACTAAAGCCAATTTGAATAAAAAATTTAGTCAGCTCTAATTTACTCATATTTCTTAGATTATTAATGAATAATTTGACTTTTTCAGGTGACAATGCGTCTACAATGTAGACTAGGCCATATTTCAGCTTTTGAAAGCCTGTTTTTAACAATGATTGCTTGTTGCTATCCTGAGCTTGATATTCTTCACTGCTGCTCGAGCTAATCGAAGCGGCATGCTGCATTTCAAATATAGTATCTTCACAAAAATTGACAAATTGCTCCAATTTTTCCTTATCATCTCCCTCATTTACAATATCATATAAAAATTGTCTTTTTGACTCTTTGATCTGTGGTTTGTTCCATTGTTCAATATTTGACTCTTTAATTTCAAAGTAGACTCGTTCAATGCGGCCAGATGAGCCAGCTATTTCGATGCGTCCCAAAAACGGCTCAAAATAGCTCAAGAAGCTCGATGCTTTTTTCATCAATCGATCGAATCTAGCCTCGTGGCTCATGTGCTCGCTAAGATTGGTCAACAATACAGCCATGTTAAATCCAATGTCTTTGGCCGGATTGTGAAATCGTTCCGTAAACTCATTGAAATCAATTTTGCCATCTTGATTTGTGTCCACACACATAAGTATATAATCAATTTCTTCAGACGAGTACATTTTTTGAGCTTCCATAGCTCGTCTAAATTCCTTGGGCGATATCCATCCGTCGCCGTTCTGATCGAACTCTTGAAACGCCTCGCTAGTCGTCAAGTCTTTCATCTTCAAAAATATGTCGAAAAACTTGAGCAACATTTCAACATGCTGCTGATTTTCGATCAACGTGTCAACCATTTGTTTGCCAATAGGCCCATTAAGCACATTGCCCTCGAGCATACTCAATAGCATGATTATCATGTCCTTTTGCAATTTCATCAACTCCCGCAGCAGCTCTATTTGATGCGGGTCTTTGCTAAGCTTGTCCTGTAAATTGGCGAATATGTACAAAAAACCTCCGATGGCGTCCCAAAGACGACTGTGAGCCAAACACAGTTGATTGCCCACACACGGTCCTTGTATATATTCAGTTAGTGTATTGAATACTTGTTTGGCGACGTTGATCGCGCGGCAAAAATTCTCCTTGCCAGCTGCGTCAACTGTGCTCTTGCCCGAATAATGCCAATAAAAGTCCATTATGCTCTCCTGCAGTCTTAGCAAATAGTCCACTGTACAAATTATAATATTGACTGTGGTATTATTGCCAGCCTGGGCTCTAAGATAGTTTTGAAATTCTAAATTGTGGCCTTCGCACAAAAGCTGTAAAAATCTGAACAACGAACAAGTAAAATCGGCGTCGTGCAAATTTTTTTTGCCAGCCATGCCCGAGTCGTTGTCCGATAGAGCAACACCGCCGAATTGTTCGGCTTTAATGCATCGCTCGAACGTGTCCAAATCGAGCACACTACAATTGGACATTAGACCTGCAAGCGATGTAAAAAAGCCGACATCTTTTTTGTCTTTAAGATGCTTGAGCAAACGCTGTTGTACTTGAATGTTGCCACCGTGCAGTAATGATATGCCCAGTTCTAATGTTTTTTCCAGCATTTCAGTTTTTTCACCGTGCGATGCCGAAATGTACAGCAGACACATTTCGGCCGCACCTCTCTCGGCCAATCGGCCTTGTTCGAACAAAAGCTTTTGTTTTTGCATTTCGGCCAATTGAAATGCACTCGACTGATCCTCGTCACTAGCCTCCTGATCCTGGTCACCCGCTTCCTCATCCTCATCTTCTTCATCCACTATTTCACAACTCTTGCTCATTTTGTCCACATACATCTGATACAATTGATCGTCAGCTAAATTGGTCAGACCCGACGTGCTCGTTTGTTCTGTGGTCGCAGCTCGATTAAAACAAGCAATTAGCTGAGTTAGTGGATCAGGTCTGAGCACCTCATCAGGCCCAGCTTCCAAAGCTGCTTCGTCTTTTTCATCATGTTCCTCTGGTCGCTCAATTCTTGGACACAAATCGGGCACAAGACATCCAATGTCCGTTTCGTTCTCGGCCTCTATGTCCAACCAATTTTGTTTATAAGACTTGAGAAATATGTTTATGGCTCGATGATGTGGCAACGAGTACAAAGGTGCCATGCGAAAACATGCCATTACGGCTTTTTTGCGCTGGCCCGATATCAATTTTCTCCATATGCCTTTTGATTTTGTTTGCGGATGCTCGACCATATGCAATCCGTACAACACTTTGGCAATTTCGATTATTTTTTCAATTATTTTCTCTTGGCTTAAATTTCTCATTGTTGATATCAAGTGGCGTTTAGACGCTATTTTTCTGTACAAAACTCTTTGCCATTTGGTTTTTTCATAAGTTTCTTTGTCAATTGTGTCATTTATTGAATTGTCATCTTTGTCAATTAGCTCCGATGATTTTAAATAGCGTTGAATGAAATCTTCGACTATTTCCTCTTGGTCTTTGCTTAGATCCAAATTAGTGTGATCGTCCTGGTTGCCAGTGTTGGCACTGGACACTTTTCTCCCATTGATCACAAGTGTTTCGTTGTATAGGCCGCATTTGATGTCAATAAATTTCTGCTTGGCCATTTGTATGAGCTCTTGTTCTTTGCCTTCGAAAAAATTGATGCCTATTTGAAACAGGCGCTTGAGACCGGCCACAATAAGACTGGTGAATTTTTTCTGTTGAGTTTTCTGGGCTTTGCGCTTTTTCTTCGATTTTTTATCGGTGAGAAACGGCTCAAAACTCGTTGATGTGTTCAATCCAGCAACTTTGTTCGGCATTATCAAAATCATATTATCTATATTGTTCGCACTCACAAAATTGATCTCTTCTCTTTTGAACATTTTTGACTTGAGCCAAATGGTGAACACTTCGGCTACATCATAGTACAATTTTTCCGAGTGTTCATCGGGATTTTTGAGCCAAAATGCGCGATGCAAGTCTACATACTTGATTAGGAGTGGATAAAAAGCGTAAATGTTGCGAATAACTGTTTCCAAGTCGCGTTGTAGCTCGCTCTCGACGCTTTCGCGCTGTGTCGCATTTTTGCACTGAGTGCGTATTGAAATTTCTCGTTCATAGAGCTCGCGGGTCTTCTCGGCGATTAGACTCGAAACTGGCAGAAAGTGATTCTCGAGTAAATCGGTTGTTGAAGTTGAAATAATCAATTGCGAAAAGCTAGCTATTCGGTTCATCCACAGGGCTTCCTTTTCGTCCAAATTGTTGCTTATAAGCTTGAGTATGTAGCCGAGAGTTTGGTTCGTGATGTGAGAGGTAACTCCGGTGGTTGGACCGGACTCAGTTGCACTTTCGAGCTTTGTTTGGCCGGCTGCTTCGATAGCCGAGAGTTTTGGTTCAGTGCTTTTTGAAGACGGACCGTGCTCCCACCAATAGTGCAGATAATTGCAGAGAGTGGGCAGGAGAATCTCGATTACATGCGGTGCGTCATCGTACTTGCCACCAGACTCGCACAAATTTCCAATTTCGTTTATAATCTCTTCAAGTTGGGGTAGGTTTTTGGACAATTTGGCCATGACGTCTTGGGCCTCGAGGGAATGTTCGCTTAGATTCGACTCGGTCAGACCATACATTATCGAATATTTGTTGTTCAGGTTGTACTGTGGTTCCAGAAAAGCGATCGGAAAAGAGGTGGCAAAAGAGCCAAGACACTCTCCAATTAAAGGCCGATGTCGGCTTAAATCGTTGATTATCCACTCGCGGTCTATCAACTTTGTTCCCAATGTACCCAATATCCACAAGGCGTTAAGTATTTTGTACGATGCCAACTGAATTTCTCCGGCTAAATTATAAAAAAATTTTATATTTTATAGTATTTAAAGCATGGATGGATTATTAGATAAAATAAAGAATTTCAGTAAAATTTTATTTTTTCCAAACTTTTATTTTTCACAAAATTTTTTAAAATTTTCTTGTTCATTAAACAAACTCAAAAAAAAACAATATAAAAATAATAACTTTTTTTTGGTGTCATAAAATTTAGCGTTTTCTAAAAGGTTGGATTTTTTTGTATTCAAGCATCTTTTTAATTTTAAAACTTCAAGTGTATTATTATCAGACTTGTGCAAGAGTCCAAAATAAAAGTCATTTTAAAGTCTTTTCAAAGTCAAGTTATGACTTTTGAACAACTCTGATTATTATATATTAAAATAAACAGAATTTGATGCTCTTAAAAATCTGTCTAATCCATTTTTTAGTTCTTTTTAAAAAAAAATAAAGGAAAAAATGAAAATTTTGAAATTTTGTTGCTGTTACGTTATTATTTTAAAAAAGGCCTATCAGCAGCAGTATTAACTCTTGAAATGTGCCTGATGGTAAATGATTATATTAGCTTAGTATGTAGAACTTTATTCTGAACAATTTCTGATTATCATCATCCTTACTTACCATGATCAAGTATTTCAAAGAAACAATTTAAAATTATTAATATGCATTTTAAATCACTTCTTTTTTGACTCAATTTTAAAATATAAAAAACAAAAAATAACAAAAAAAGTTAAAAAAAAAATGCTTCAAAGATAAAAATTAAGATTTTAAATTTGGAGAGAATATTTCTGAAATCATTAACACTCTATTTTTAAGTATTTATCTGTGATACAATCTTAATACAAAGTAACCCATAGAACCGAAAGAATGCAAAAATCACAGCATATATAAAAAAAATATATATTTTCATCAGTTTAAAATTTCCACTATTTAAAAGCTACTAATTATTGTTTCTAAATAATCATTAATTAAATAAACTAAATAATTTTATTGTCTTTGTTTGAAATGGAAAAAATGCTTCAAAAAATATCTATAACTAAAAATACATCAATAAACTAGAAAAATTCGATTTAAAAATTTATAATAATAATAATAATTTTTTAGGGGTCGTAATTATTCGGGTTCATCCAGTTACTGAAATGGACTCATTGCACATTAACAATAATTACTAATTTGGTCTCATAATTTAATTAAAATGAATAACTATTTACTTATTCAATAATAATGATTACTATTCATGTACTCAACTCATTTTCGGTCTGTCTTGTTGACAGAATTACAAGATAGTGAGTTAAATTTAATATCAATTCAACAATATGAATCTAATGAATCTGAAGCAGATGATCAAGAAAGTCTTCCAGTAATCAAACAAAAGAAAAACTTGATAATTGCAGAAACTTTCGAAAATGCAAACCAAGTAACCGAATGGTTAAAAGAAAATACAACATGGTCATATTAAAGGCCATTCGAAACAAAAACTGGAACATAAGAAGAGTACCGTTGTAAAAAAGAGGCTCAAAATGCAATGCAGCTATATGTTTTTTATACAATAGCCACAATCAAATAGTTATAATGTTCAAAACCACTAATGAACACAATCTACTACACAAGAAGTTAAAAGACAGAGAGGGAGTCCTAAGGAAACTGTTATATAGTTATTTCATTATCTTCTCAATTTTATTCAAAAATTTCTTTTTACTTTGTTTATAAATTTCTTTATTATTTTGCTTTATTCAAAATAAAAATTTTTTTATTTTACTCAAATAATTCTTTCCTTGCTTAATAAAATTTTTATCACATTTAAAAATAAATAAATATTAAAATAAAAATTTTTATCGTTTAAGAAATTTCGTAACTCTTATTTAGTAATTTTAGAGACCAAAAATAATTAATAAATGAGTCCAAAGTAGTAATTATATATCACATAATTAATTAACTATTGAGTCCAAAATAATTATGAGCCCGTTTCAGTAATAAAATGAGCCCATTTAAATTATTCCCATTTTTTAGATGCCGCAGATAAAAAAATTAAGATGAATTTTGTTCAAATATTATTATGTAACTATCTACCTCACTCAATAAATTCATATTATAATGATTGATATTAAAAATATATTTTCTTTAATTTTCTATAAATAAAACTTAATTAAATGTTTACTTAAAACATCAGTTCCATATTTGTTTGCGCCCAAATGGTCAAACATGGAAGCCAATACAGGTAGAAGAACCATATGTATGTAGTCCAAATTGGCACTGGTTTTCTGACTAGTTCCTTTGATATTACTCAATCGATTATTGGTTAAATCATCAATAATAGTGCTAAGATCATCAGCTGCATGAGAAAAAAATGGCAAAAGCGATGCACGAACTATTTCTTGGCTGTTTTTCATCACTGAACTCACGTCAACTGCTCTAATTAGCACTTGCAAGCATCGAACAGTGATGTTTGTGTCACTTCCAAAGCAAGCCATTTTTTTTCTTAGCAATAAAGCTAATTTGCAGAAAAGACTGCACGTCATTTCTTTTTCTTTGACAGTAGCACATCCTAAACCAGGTTTGTTAGTAGTCGATTTTATTATAAAATAAGAACGATGCGATTTGAAATATTTTTCTATCAGCGGAAGCACAACCTATGAAATTTTATTATACTTTTTATTGTATTTTGATCAAAATAAAATCACTTTAGTGAAAAATTTAACATCCCCCCCTGAGGTTTTAAAGCTGCTTTTTCTAGAAAACTTGGCACTCTCTTTTATTGACTGCATGTTTAACGCTGCTTTATCCACATACTCTAGCAATTTCTCAAGCAAATTGAAAGCGAAACGAATCTCTGTTCGATTGTTATTGCCCTTTTCACTTTCATCATGATGCATCCTTATAAAATTAAATTATTTTAAACTAATTATTTTTTTCTATCCTAAAACATTTAAAAAAAAAAACATACGTGTTCAAGGCAAGTCTTTTTTCATTTAAGCTACTTTCAATGCTTAAGATGAAAAAATGCACAACATAAAAAATTATATTTTTTACTGTATAAATTAGGTCTTACTTTTGTAGCCTGTAACCATTGAGAATCAAAAACTTGACTAGTCCATAAGTGAACTGAAGATCGTTGTTTCGTTCACGATCGGTCAAAAATTCGTAAGGAACTAGAAGGTGATGCAAGGCAGCACCCACATTTTCAAGTTCGTTTTTTTTCTTTCTTGACCAAATGTGATGACAATTCATTGCCAAAATGCTTGCCAAATCCTAAATTAAATTTTAAATATTGAATTTAAATTAATGCTTAATTACATCTTGTTCTTTTGTGAGAGTGATGTTGCTTAAATCGAAAGGTTTCGGCATGTATCCATTCGATACAACTCCATCTTTTAGCTTTTTCAGTACCATTCTTGAAGCATTTTTCAAATTGATGGCCGTAGCTTCAGATTTCTCTATCGACCAGCCAAGAACTTTTATTGCTTTCAAGCTGTCACGTGTCAAATCTTCATATTTCAGTTGTTCCTGATTAAAAAAATGTCATTTAGCTGAATATAAATTTTTTTTTTGAAATAAACAAGACAGAAGTGTGAAAATTGACTAATTAATACAAAAATTATTTGGAATATTTTATTCTATAAATTTAAAAAGAAAAAACATTTGAATGAATTTCTGATATTTATTTATTTATAATTTAGTAGTTCAGCTATCAAGTTATTTTATTTCCAAGCTTTAAAAATATTGAGATACTTTTTGCTAGTCAAAATTGTTAAATTAAATTAATGACCAGATTGACTTTAAATATAAATTCAAATATTATTGTATTTTTTCTTGGAAAGAAAATTCATTCATAGGTTCTAAAAGAGAAATAAAAACTTTTTTTTGACCAGTTCATTTGTACAAACCAAAATGAAAAATTAATAAAAATATTTTACTTTTCTAGGCATGCTTTGATAGCCTTTTAAAGAAGGATGTATTCGCTCCGAATCGCTGTAGGTCTGGCCATATGACCAATTTTGATCAAATTTATTGTATGACCATAAATCATGAACATGCTCTGAATATATCTTAATTATGTCCTCAAAGTCTTGGGTTAATATTATACTTAAAAAATAATTTAAATTTGTATCTTAAAAAATTTTAATATTTAATGTAATCAAATACTTGTGAATATTTAGAGGTATTGGTTCAAAAGGACTAGCTCTTTGCAGCCCAGATAATTCCGTTGTAGTTTGATAGCTAAGCAGATCGCTTTCTGATATTGTGTATGAGTAGTCTGGAGAGAGAGCACAACCAATGGCTGATAAACAAGGAAGAGCTTTGCTGAATAATTCTGGATCATATGTCTTTAAACAAAAAATTAAAACTATTTATTTATAGTTTTTTTTTTAAATACTCTTCTGGCAAGTGAATCAAAAATTCTGGTAAACAAAGTCATCGTGAGTTTTTTTTCTTCTTCACTAGCTTGTCCGATCGGACTTGCGCCATAGTATCTACCACATCGTTCATACCATAAAGTTAGCATTTTTAAAGGCACAATTGTGTATTCTTCTAAAGTAGGCAAGTCATCAATTAATTTTTTTAGTAAATTTTTCATCATTGGTGGCTTCATTTGGCTTTAATAAAATAATTATTAAATTCTAATTTTTAAAAATTTAATTTTACTTTGTAAATGAAATTAAAAAATCACACACAACATCCAGTTGCCCATTGGTAAGACTTTTACATTTTGATAATCTATAGACTGTGTTCAAAACTGTCTCCATTAGAGAAGATTTGTTTTCTGCAGCATCAAAGTAATGAGCGTATGAGGTTAATAGTGGAAGCACTGAACAGCATAGATAACGATTCAATGCCAAAGGCATATCTCCTTCCGCACAAGTACTCTAATAAAAAATAAACTATTACTCTCTTGAATTTTGAATAATTTTATAGAAAACAACTTCTAATTGGGAAATTAAAGGACTAAAAAATAATTTATTACTATAAATAACCATCAATGAAATAATGTTAAAAAATTTCAAAAAAAAATTTGAAGAACAGATTTGTCAAACAATAATGAAACAGACTAATTGAAAAAATGTAAACTAGCTGTAAAGGACATATTATTTTTTCATTAAAAGAAACTCAAGAAAGAATAAGATTAGATCAGAAGAACTTTATCTACTTACAAAGAGCTAACTTGTATAATTTTTTTAAAAATTTACGATTGAAAGTCATAAGAAATCATGATTAGCACTGGAAAGCCAGTCTTATTATTAATAAAAACTTCAAATTTATCCATTCAAACAAATATAATTTTTTTTCTGAAAATTTATTAAAATTTTTTTATTTTTTTTTAATTTTTTATAATTGAATAAATAAATAGTAATTCATTTTAGTTAAATTAGGAGACTAAAAAACTAAATTAGTAATTATTGTTAATGAATAATGAGCCGATTTCAGTAACTGGATGAGCCCGAATAAATAAAAATTAAATTTTTATCAAAAAATATTTAATTTCAAATTTTGCAAAGGGGTTTAAAAAAGCTCTCGGGCTTTCTAAATTAAGTATTATATCTATAATAAAATATTTTGGCTGTATTTAAATTTTAGATTGTCAAAAGCCCCTTTTAATATCATTTTTGTTTCTAATATTTAAAAATTTAATTGACAACAGGATTACAAAAAATTTTGTCGTATTTTATTAAAAATTTAATCTAATAATATTATTTATTTATTTGGAACATTAAATAAAAAAAATTCATTTTTCAGAACTTGAGATTTAGTTTTCAAAAAATTTTTGGCTTTAAATTTTCGTTACACATGCTGTGCTTATCTTAGACATTTTTTTCGACAATTTCGTTTTAAATAGTAAATAGACAATTTGGCTTTTAAATTGACATCAATTGATGAAAGATCTGAGAAAATAAAAAAAAAACAAATAAATAAAATAATATTTTTTAAAAATCTTGCTTGATTAACTAAATAATTCTAATCTTAGTAGGAATTTTAATTTGAGAAAATTGAAATTTTTTTTGAGGTTGAATTTATGTGAAAAAAATTTTTTTCGAAATTAAAAAAAATAAAAACAAAAATTAAAAAAAAAATTAAAAATTGTTATTATAAAAATTTAGGAGATTTTTTTACTTAATTTTTCATTCAAGTTTTAAAAATTAAAAAGAATATAAAAAAATATCTTACCGAATCCAAAATAGTTGCACATCTTATGTCTGGCAAAAATCCAGTTTCAAGCAAGCGAAAAAAAGTAGTTTGATCTGGTATACCATATACTCTTTCCAAAAAGAGAACAATAGACATCTTATGGCTTGGCTGAATTCCGGGCAAATGTTCACTTAGACCAGGTATAGGCAGAATAAATCTTAGAGACAAAAATCCTTCCAAATCTTCCATAGAAACCAAACTTCTTAAAATTGATCTGGCTCTAATCGAATCTGATTTTCCCATTTTAATTGTTTCCTCACTAGGAGCACATCTTCCCAAAAGTTCAACTAGTGAAGCATAAAATGATAAAATAGCTTCACCAATATCAATATAGTCTTCATCTTCTTCCGATGGAATACGAGAAAAATCAAATTTATTATTATTCAAGAAATCAATGCTCATCTCAGATTCGGCATCAAGAGCAGCTGCCATTACAATCGGATTTTGAACATTTTGAGTTGCTGCTATTTGTAATGACATTCTAATGCCATCAATTGTAGCTTTAAGTAGACCACCACCTTCGCCTCTTAAAGCTGGACCAAGACACTCTGGTCTTCTAATTAAAAGTCTTACAATTAAGTTAGCGTTTTCTTCTACACTGTCACCATTGACCCATACACAAAATTTCAAAAAGTCTAAAAATCTTTCACCCTCTACTGGGTCCCAGCCAATATCTGGATAGCCTTTGGCAAATAGCTCAGAGTTTGTTTGCAAACCACATCGTGACAAATAGGCAGCAATTTTTTCCAAATCTGATTCTCTAAGTGCCAATGAAAGGTCATTATTGTCCATTAATGATGAACAAGCTACATCCAAAGGACAAGATCCACGTAGAGATGGACGAGCTAAAAGCATGGCACTGTTGTCTAATAAATAGCTTAAGTGTTCGAACATTGCTCGTTGATTGTGACGGCTAGTACGGCAAAAGTAAGACAAAAATTTGCAACATACCACCACTAATTCAGTATTTTCTTCTTTTGGTTGTTCTTCACCTTGCTGAGACATCATTAGCTGATTTGAGTTGGTTGTATTTGCTTGATTGTCTATATTGGACATCATGTCTCCAGCTACATCTTGTTGATGCTGCCGACGATTAAGCCAATTGATCATCACTTGCATCACAGTCTCGTGCACACACAATGCTCTCATTAGATCTGGATGCTGAAAAAATATTTTGTTATCCATAATTTCGTTTAGACAACTTTTCATTATGTCTTCTTCGATTTGACTCATTTGAACCGAGAGAAGACCTCGCACTATGCTCAAAGATTGCAATAGATTGGTAACGTCTTTAATGCTCGTTTCTGCAATAACATATGTTTTTGGTAAGCATTCAGCAAGCTTAAATTTTTAAAAATTAATAAAATTAATTAAATTGTTTGCTAAGTTACTTCGGCTAATAAATTGTATTGACGGTAAATTAAAGCAAACATTTCGCGTATCAAATTTTCACTGTGAATAAATGAATTTTTGGCCCAATCAACCACATTTTCTGTGATTAAAAGTGACAATGCATCTTTAGAAAAAAATTAATTTAAGTTTATTTTCTTTATTTTAGTTTGATTAAAATAAATTTTTTCATCAATTTTTATGATCAGATTTTTAATTTTTTTGAAATTTAAGTAATTTTTAAATTTTATTTTTTTGCTTTCAAAATCTTAGATGTTAAAAAAAGTAAAAAAATTTTATTGAACATTTTTATAAGTAAAAGCTAATATCCAAAACTTATCAAACATTTTATAGATGCATTATTACGCATTATATATGTACCTGTCATAAAGACTCTCTATAATCGATCCTAAGAGGATCAAAAAATATGAACACATTTGAAAAGCTTTTTCCAGCTATTAAGATGGACCCTACTTGTAAAAAGGATGTATTCTTTAGAATTTATTTTAAGCTTTATGTTAGAAAAGACATTTATTTTTATGCTTCTCATTCAAAAATGACATTGTGAAATTCAAATACTAACAAAACAAAAATTCTTTCTATCTTGATAAATTAAAATAGACTAATAAAAGAATATTTTTTTAAAATATTGCAGAAAAGAGCATCATACTTTTGTTGTACCTTTTTAATCTTAATAAATTTTTACTTTTTTTTTTAAAAATCAAATCAATAATCAATTTAAAGCATATTGATGCTTTATTTTTTGCATAAGAAAAAATATTTTATAGATAAAAATTTTTCAGTATTTTTTAAAATGAAAAAAAAAAGTTGTGAGCAATTATCAATATTATTGAGAACATAAATACAAAATGTCAATATTTATCTCTACCTGATCAATTACACTCAAAGACCAGAAAGGGGTTTACTTCCTTTCTTTGTTTTTTATCAATAAATTTAATCATGTTTTATAGTTTTTTTTTCAATCATATATTAAATCAAAAATATAAAAATAAATTATTTAATTTTTATTACAAAATAATTTTATTTTCATTGAAAAAAAGTGAAAAAACGAGTCAAATAAAATGGGTCGAAAAATCCTTCCGGACTTTGAGTGTCAACCCTATTTCTCAAACTTCTTTTTCAGACTTATTTTGTTTTAACAAAAGAAACCCTTAAATTTGCTCTAATTTCATAAAGCTTATTTGACGAGTCTTACTAAAAAAATTGTTTAAAATATTTATTAATATTTTTAATTTTAAAAAGTATGAAAATAACGTTATTTTTTGAATAAAAAAAAATCTACAGAAGAACTACAGAAGCAAATCTGCAGACATAAGCTAAATGGTAGCTAATTGTCGGCGAGAAAAAATAAATTTTTAGTTTGAGTTAAATTTGCTGGTCGGTTCTATTTGTTTGAGAAGTTATTGCTTGAAAAAGATTAATTAGTAAATAAATTTTCTATCAAAAATAATTGCTATTAAGAATTAAAATTACAAGTTAACCCTTTTTCAGCACACTAGAATTTTTTTAAAATTTTGAAAGATCATTTTTTGACTGCAAGTGCACTGAATTTAAAAATGTTTAACAGACTTTCCTTCATTTTTTTTAAACACTTGACGAAAAAATGTTCACATTTTTTACAATTTTCTCTAAAGAATTAGAAAATATGTGAAAATCAAATTTTTATTATGTCAATTTTTTTTTGTCTGGAAATTTTTTTTTCACTGATCATTTAAAAAAAATGAATTTTAATTAAAAATTAACAAAAAGTAACTTACTGTGACTATTTTCATTTTTGGCCACTTCATCACAAATAGCCATCAAATTTTCTTGATTTGGTTCAATTTGTTCTTGATTTTCAGTTATAGCCGAATACTCATTCGAAAAAAGGACTTTAAAAATTTTAGAAACAAATCCAGATCCATCTGTTTGGTTTTCATTTGATTGCCCTTCATCTCTCTTTTTAATTTGACAAATTTGATTTAAACTCGAATGAAAATCAGTCAATTTGGTTTTAATATCCTCTGAAAGGTCAATATGATGGTTAGAAGACTTGAAATTAACCAAAGTTTGCATTTGATCTCGAGCTGGACATCTAAATTCTTTTGTTTTTTTAGCCATTACTGCCGATGGTAGCGAAGATTCTTTCAATTCATTATATCTTTTTTTCTGATCAGACTGAATTTCATTTACATAGCTTGAGCTAAAATTGACCACAGCCTCAACTCGGAATCTAAGAACATAGTCACACAAACTGTGCAGGAGCATGCAAATCTCATATTTTATTTCATCGTCCAAATTTGCGCTTAGCAAGCCTGCTGAAATGGATACAAATTCTGAGCTAAACTTGGTAGGATCCAAATATGCCATTAACAAATGCAAATCTTGCTCGCTGAACGCATCCATCAACACTAGTTGGTTTAGTAGCTTAATTAGAGGCACAAACAAAGAAGAATTGGACCCGCCTGTTGGATCTCGGACATGCGATATGCAAAGTTTGACCGAGTCCGGGTAAGAACTCAAAACAAATTGTTTAAGAGCCTCTATATTAAAGCTTGGTGGGATAAGATATAATTTTTGAGTTTCATTTTTAATCTGAGATTCGGAGATTATAGATGGTCTTACTGATACAAAGTCATCGCGTCTTGGAAATTTTCCGTCTTTCATCAATTCCTTGTGATCTTCCAGTCTGTTATTGAACAGCTTAGAATTAAGTGGTATTACAAACTCATATTTGGTCATTTGGCGTGAGAGTGCAAACGATTCAAGATGCATCTTAATCATCAAATCATAAAATCTTCGCCTAATGTGACCGTTTAAATAGGGATTCTGGATGCAATACATTAATTGTTTCTCATCTATTTGATTACATAGTTGATGAGCAACGTAGTTGTTGCTTTGAGCACATACGGCTTCATATAACATCAGCAGATTGTGAAAAAATCTTCAAGGAAAATTTAATTTTTTTTCAAATTTTTTTGTTTCTAAATGTTACTCTTTATATTTTTCGTTTTCATTTAGCTCAAGTACACTGATCCATCGATCTCTTTCGGGAATATAAATTGCTTGATTGTACACTTATAAAAAATCATTTAATAAAAATTATTTAGCAAATTAAATTTGAAACTTTTTGATAATTTCTAAATGGACCGTATTTATACTAAAAAATATAATTTCGAGTGTAAATTTATATTTTAAATTTGAAGATAAAATTTTATCTATAAATTTCAAAAAAAAAAAAAGAAAACTATTAAAACTCATTTAAGTTATTAAACAAATGTAATTCTTTAGTATACAATCAAAAATCATGGATGGATGCTTCGATTTTCAAAGAATGGTTATTAAAATGGAACAATCAACTGAAAGCCAACAATCGAAAAGTCTTGTTGTTTTTAGACAATTTTAGTGGTCATAAGTTTAATGAGTTGTGTGAGTTCATCAGTTCAGTTAACAATACAGCACAAAATGGTGACAGTGATTCTGATGTCGAAGAAATCGAAAAACCTAAAAAACCTGTTATAAGCTCAAAAGAAGCTATCGATAAAATTAATGATTTAAAAGATTTTTTTTTGAATAAAAACCAAGATTTCTCAAAAATAGTTGATTTTTTGTTTTATATTGAAAATGTTGTGATTGAAAAATGTAATACCAAACAAACATCTATTAAAGATTTTGTAAAAAGACAATAATTTTGTATTTTTTTTCCTTTTTTATTTATTTTTTTACCAATAAACATTTTGAAAAAGGTAGATGTTGAATCCTGAACAGTTTATGTCCATAGAAACAAAACTCCACATTTCATTATTTATTCCTCAAAAACAAGATCCTTTTACTAGACAAGAGTACATTCGAAAACCTCTCGACAAATGAAAATGATAAATTTGTTAATTCTATTATTTTTATATTTTTTAATGATTGTAAATTTCATTCTATTCTCTTAGGTCGAAATTATAGATTAAATTATTTAGAAAATTTCCCAAATTCAATTTATTATTTGCGTAAATTTTGATAATTGGGTAAAAAGTAAAATTTTCTACAACTCATTTACAAAATTATGTTTGGACTAGATTCTAATTTTTAATAAAATTACCTGTTTCTTCACATAGGAGACTCCATCCTAATACATTGTTCATTTTAAGACTGTGTACTTTTAGATTGGAATTCGGAACACGCGACCATCTAATCGGTTTTAGATACTGAATGCGCAGTCTAGGCGGCAGTCTTGGCTCAATGTGCTTACCAAGACTTGGA
This sequence comes from Brachionus koreanus, assembly GCA_016987375.1. Classification (NCBI taxonomy): domain Eukaryota; kingdom Metazoa; phylum Rotifera; class Eurotatoria; order Ploima; family Brachionidae; genus Brachionus; species Brachionus koreanus. Next base: position 1,145,292 of record PJRA01000077.1, read on the forward strand.
AATAAGGCAGCTGAAAGAGGAAGAGAATTTCTAGCTCTACCGAGCTCTATTTGGAGTGTTTCCTTGGTGGTAGGTTCAACAAAAACTGCTGGATAGAGTTTAGTTCCAGGCTCAACTTGAAATTTGTGAACTGTTTCTTTTCCATTTACAGTAAAAGTCAAAAAACCTGTCGACAAGTCAATCAAACATCCAAGTAGAATACTATTAGCAACTTTTTTTGAAGATTGTGCATCAGGCTGCACAGAGTTATGAATTAGTTCAGCAGCCGAAACGACATAGCATTCTTTGCGAATAAGACTAGAAACTATTGAACCATCATTGGACGTGTTTATCAAAGTACATTTAGATACCAAACTATGATCGTAATTATTGCCCATTTTCTCATTTAGCAAATGAAATCTAGAACCAGTCCATCCTACAAAAACCTTGGTGGCATCTTGACCGGGAAAAACACGAACTCCATAATAATACTCGTCAACATAGTTAATTATAGCTTGAAGTTCCGCTTCGTCTGTATCTGCTAAATGTTGATCAAGTTCGGCTTCGAGCATTTCGTCCAATTGGGATTGTGGCTTTCCCAAATAAGCGTCTTTTTGAAGTGTACTCGTCTTAGGAAGAGGACTAGTCACATGATTAACCAATGATGATTTTATTCCGAATTCAGTAGAACGAGATATTTTATTTTTGGAAGCAGAATTTTTGGGATTTTTTGCTAATGATTTGATATTCTGGTTGCTTGATGTATTTGGTGAGGCCTCTCGGGAAAGTCTGTTCATAAATTTGAATGGTGACTTTGATCTATTCTGTTTTTGAGCTATCTTATTGAATAGAGAAGATAGAGGCTTTGAAGGACCCGAATGTCCCTGTCCCAAATTTCTTTCCAATGTACTCGATACCGACTTGTCATTTTTGAAGTCTAATTCTGGCTGGTCAAAGTTAAAAAGCTGCTGATCTAGAAACAAATTAAAATTATTAAAAAAAAGCTTTCAATTAGTTTAATTTTTAGCGAAAATGGAACAAACACTTAGAAAAAGTTAACTAGAATAGCTTATTGCTTCGCTTACGGAAAAGAACATTTGAAAAACTTTTTAAATAGAAATCTTCAATTAATTGGCTGCTAAATGATACAATTTAAGATTGATTCGAGTTAATTTTGGCAAAAAAATTGAAAAAAAGAATTAAAAATTTAATCAAATGCTAGAAAATAAAAAAATTTGATATTTTTTTTCAAAAAAAATTGTAATTTTTCATTAAAAATAGTAAATATTTTAATAAAATTTAAGGATCAAACAGATTTTTTAATATATGCATTAATTTGGTTATTTGATAAATTCTTTTGAGGTAAAATAAGTCTTTTTACTATTATAATACTGTAAATTAACTTACAAAGCTGCATTTATACTTAAATTAAGAATTTTTTTTAATTTTTAATGTTTATATTAGATTAAATAGGGACAATAAATCAAGTTTTTAGGATCATTTAGATTTATAGACTCTTTTTAATTAAACCAGCTATTTGTTAATAACCTTTACCCCAAATTATCTATGGCAAAGATCGTGAACAGTATTTTAATAAAATCCTTAATTTATTTCCTTAACACTAGAAATTCGACTGATTATTTATAATAATTTCAAATTTAGCTATGTAGACAATAAATTATAAACAACTAGATTATTTGAAATTTGAAATTTTTGAATTGATTTAGGAACTATATAAATTGAAATAACATGTTATTTTTTTAATTTTCAAGAACAGATTCTTTCAAAAATAAATGATTATGACCATTGTAATTGAAAGAAGAAACAGAGGAGCGATACTTTGCTTCGGCGTTTCTAATTAAAAAATTAATTAAATCAAAAGATTATAATATCATTCTATTTTACATTTTACTAAAATTAGTTTAATTTTTGGATCGCAAATATAATACAATTAAGACAAAATAGCAAGCTTGACTTATATGACTTATCCACAACATTTGGCTATGTTTTGCTACACATGAATATTTGTCTACGCATCATATTTTTTGTCATATACTGTCCTTCATATGTTATTTTTTATTCATTTTTTTTAATTACCAAATCACCCATGAGGTGTTTTCAGAAATATACATTTATATGTATATTATTATTAAATTTTATTACGAATAATCCAACCAAGTTAATTTTGATTGTACTTTTCTAAGTTCAGGTTAAAAAACTCAACTAAAAAAATGATATATTCAATGTGTAGAAATGAATGTAGAATAAGATAATAGGGAAATAAGTGCGAGATTTTTACCGTCTAATTAGTTATTAATTATCGAAATTCTACATATTTTTTTCTAAAATTTGTTCATTCTTTTGAAAAAAGAAACTCATAAAATTGGCGCAGGATAACTATTCCTTTCATTTTTAATAAGTGTGGGAGAATTATTCATTTCATACTTAGATTTTTAGCTTAAGATAAATTAAATTTTTTAATTAAGTAATTTTTTTTGTCACTTTTTTTTTTGAAAATGTCAGTGAACTCAAAAAATAAATATTCATTACTTGAAACATGGTTAGAAAATGTTAAAATAATTTATTTAAATGCTTAAAATGAAAACAAGCAGCAATATAATTTTAGAGTCGACTCGAGCCGACTTAAAAAAAATTCTAGTCAACTCCCAACACTAGTTGCTAGCGATCTATCAATAATAAGGAAAAATGTCTAATTTTCTAATATCATAAAAAATAGATAATCATTTGAGCTTTTTGAATTTGGATATTTTTTTTTACAGTCAATCCTCCGTATAACGAGCAACTTGACTAGAACCGAGCTATAGAAAAAGATATAAAAATTAATTCCATATAACGAAAACTTGATATAACGAGTTTATAATGAAATACC
>PJRA01000077.1:1148764-1163624 GCA_016987375.1 Brachionus koreanus
AGTAAAATTAAAAAAAAAAACGTTACTAAAATATATTGATCTTTTATGAACTTAAATAAAAAACTAAATTTTAAATGAAATTGCATTGGAAAAAAGGAAGATTAAAATTAAAGCATTAAAAATAATTTGCATGAATTTGTTTTAAAGTAGAATTTAAAATTTTTATTACTTTCTGTATCATCTTCTGTTTGACTCTTGAACATATGTAAAGCTTGAATACGTTTTTCTCTAACTTTAGAACGGGAAATTAGCTCATCACGAAAAACAATTGGTATGCTAAGTCTTAGAAATTCCATTTTTGTCTTTTCTGTGCCGAATAGTTTGCTCACAATTTTGATATAAGGCAGAGACTCGCTACCAATATTGCGAGATATTTCCAGAGAATCATGAGTGTCATCTATATATTCAAAAACAGGCAATTCATTTGTATACCAAAGAGTCACATTTTTGGTCATATTCACAGCAAATGGTTCATAGCCTTCTTGAAGACCACAGTTAGTGAAAAATTTTAGAGAATTTACATCTTGGCCAAAGTTGGGCCGAATTTTTTGTCCACTAGTTAAACTAAATGCTGGTACATATCCTTCACCGATGTTAATATTCTCAAAAGCTGACTCTGAGCCTACTGAATCCATTAGTACTTCACCATTCAAAGAAAAACTAATTGTTTTATCCTGAAGATCTATCATTACACCGATTACATCACCAGGGTGACATTTTTTGCCAAAAGGATCACTTGTTTGATGCCATTTTACTGCATTTAGACAATCGAATGAATAAGAATTCCAATCTAAACTTATGTCTGTAATTGGAGCGCAATTGACCTCTGACCAACCAATTTTTATGCTCCCTGAAGTCAAAATCTCAACTTCATAGTACCACTTTCCATTTTTAATTGCATATGTTTTTTCAGCTCGATAGGTACGAGTCATAAATCGTTGATTTGAAACATCAATCGAGTCTATTTTATTTAAAATTTAAAAAATTTCTAACTTTAGACAAAACACAGAACATGCAAGATTCGAATAAACAAAGTTAGCACACAACACTGATAGAGAGAAATACCATTTTTTTTCTTACGATTCGATTCCTCGAAATCAAGATTTGGTGATTCTATTATGTAACCATAAGCCAGAAGTGTTTTTACTGTGTCCAAAGCTGTTTCCCTAAAAAAAAATTTATTTTTAATTCTAAGCTGTTAATTTTATAAGAAATTAAAAGTTTACCTATTTGCCTTTTTGATTGAAGGGTCAACTTTATCGTATGGCAGTAAATAAGGATGTCTTTTTTGAGCTGGATTCTTAACCAAAAATCTTATGATTTACTTTTTTAAATAAAGACTAGGCAAACCTCTAAAACACCATATGTCCAGCCATTTTTAATTCTCTCTTTAGCCCATACATTATGAGTGTTTTTAGCTAGTTTTTCAACAAGTTCGTCTAATTTAGAACCCAAAACAACACTGTTGAGGTCCAATGGCTGTGGTTTGTAGCCATTTATTTGTAAATAAGCGTTCGGTAGCTTAATTAGCTTTAATCTTTTTTGATCCTGCTTGTTATCCATCAAAATTTGATACCCCATTGCAAACATTGTTCTTAAAAGAATTCATTTAATAAATTTTATTCTAGGATTTTGGGTGCATGATTTTAAAAATTAAGAAAATTGCTTATTTTTATCAATATTTTAATAATAAGTATGTTTAATAGAATAATTAGAAAAAAATGATTTTTTAATTTTAAAAGAGGAAAATTTTCAAATATTTAGGATCAATCGATCAAATTTTATTAAATTTCTATTTGGAACAAAAAATAACAGAATCAAAATTGCAAAATTTTCTCTTGAAGTTTTTATTTTATAATATTTTTTAGAATTAAATAAACAAAGAGTTAAACATATGATGCTGAATATGATTTAATGTTTTAGAATTACAAAGATTATAAAATTAAAAAAATAAAAATATATTTTCTTTATTTTTTAAAATTATGATCCTGATCAGAGAAACTTATTTTTAAAAGAGTTAACATTCACTAAATGAGTCCAAGCGAAAAACTCGCTTTTGAGCAAAATAAATCTAGTGTTGGCTATGAAGATCCTGGATTTCATGGTTTCATGAAAATTGGTACAAAATAAATAAGAACAGAAACAAATGCTAAAAATTATTAAGGCTTTTTTTCCTAAATATTTTTATTAGTCTTTTAAATGCAACAAAGTTTGAATATTCTTTATTCTAAGCCTAGTTCCAAGTTTAATAAATAATTTAATAATATTTTTTTATAGATAGAATAATTGCCAATGTGGTAAATACTTTAAATAAATAGTAACACTTATTCTAAACAACTGGTATAACTTTTCAAAAATTTATTTAAGTGAAAAAAATACCTCAAATTTTCAGTAGCCAAATTGGTATCATATTGTTTTTCGTCAGTAGGCAGCATTTCAAATTGACAAAGACAGTTGTGAAATTTTTTTAAATCATTTCTAACTTCAGCATATCTCCATCCCTGCTCAATTTTATTCATTGCCCAAATTTCATGCAAATTTTCGGCCAATCGATCGCGCACTCCGTCAATAAAGTTTGGCATTTGAATATTGGTTGTATCGATCGGATCTGGTGTAAATGCAACTTGTTCTAGTGGCTGTGCAGGTCCGTGAATAACATATTTGTTCATATCACCGAATGAAAAGCACTGTTCTAGTCTAATCTTTTGTTTTTGAAGTATGGCTTGATAAATGGGCGCACAGCCTTCTGGTGGTCCATATTTAAATCGGCCGTGTTCGTCGCCAAATAAAAATCGACAGCTTATTTTAGGCGAGACACTAATCACTGGGTAAAACATGCCCGACAGATTGAACTCCCTGAAAAATCCCTTCATTGGTACTCCATTTAAAGAAAACCAAATTTCCGGTATACTCAAGTCTAAAAGAGATCCGATGACATCACCTTTTTTGAATCCGTTAAATTCTTCAGTATTTATAACTTTGTTTCGACCGGAGTACCACAAACTTTGACCGTCAAAGCCATATGAATAGCAGTCGTCGCCTATGCCAACACATGAAAAACCGTCTGCGCTATCCGGTGTCGGATGAAATTCAGTGGATGCCCAGCCAATGCGACAATGCGGTTGGTTGCCTGATAGGGCTTCAACAAAATCAATTTCTATTTCAAAATACCATTTTTTGTACATAGACTCGCCTTGGTTAGCACCTACCATTATATTTGGACGAAGGCTATTTTAGAAAAAATGTCTATTAATTAAAATTAATTTCAACAAAAAAAAAATCTGGCAGACTTACCAAGATATTTGTTCAATTAGACGAGATTGCATTAAAAGATCTCGTCTTTGTAGTAAATTTTCACATATTAAATTTTGATTTAGACGGACAGCAATTCCATTATTTGCACACAATGAAGATAAAACAGCTAATACCTTAAAATATTTAAATTAGATAATTTTTTTTATCAATTATTTATTAAGTTAGGCAACTATAATTAAAAAAATAAGGTTAATTTTTAATTAATGATTACAGATTTGTGTTTTGAATCACTTAATTTTTACATTAAAATTAGAAATTTTTTATACCTGAAAATTAAAGTAAAATAATTTTAAAAAATAAAAAAATTAATCAACAATTTATCAATCTCATTAGAGCAAAAAATAGCAGCTTTGTTCACGTATTCATACATATATTTTGTGAGCAAATTTTTACAATACGGTTCTAGTATTTTTTGTTCAGCAGTGTTCATTTAAGAAAAAATTAAATAATGAAAAAAGTAAATACTGTTCTAATTTTTTTCTATTCAGTTGAAACTAAAAATAAGCTACTAGGAACATTTAAAGTTATCAATTCAAAGCAAATGTCCAAGATTTATCTATCAGAAAACAAATTTAGAATTCAACAAATTTTTAGATTTTACCGTATTTTCTCGCGTAATATCCCACTGGGAACTTAAATGAGACATAATCTAATGTCTCTAAGAAATTATATGAAACTAAGCAATTTTTGCAATAATAATAACCCCTGTACATTATATGAAACATTAAGTGAAACAAGGTTATTTTACTCTGAAATTTTGAATAACATTGAACTTTATGTTCAGGCGTGGTTGAAACTCAGTCATTTTGATTCAGTTAATCTTTTTAAATTAATCTCTTATAAAAGAATTTTATTTCTTTAGTCCCATCCAATCAGCTATATTTTTTAAGCGTCATTGAACTTTGAAAGCATTAGCATATATAATGAATGTGGTAAATTTTAAAATTTAATCTGTTAAAATGGGAAGAACTCGAACTCGATAATGAATAATATCGTTTTTTTTTGTGCTGTTTTATCTTGTCTTTAAATATTTTCGTGATTTGAAAATATTGTTTTTTAATTTTATTTCTAATCCTGCTTAATTTTCCTGCTTAATATCCCAAGGATATTACGCGAGAAAATACGGTATTATAGAGGCGATTGATGAATTTAAAAATAAAGATCTGAAAACAAAACTATATAACAGATTCTGGAAGGCTTTGGAAATTATCAAAGTGGTGCAAGATATAAATATGTCTTAGAAAATGCTATTTTAAGCTTAATCGAGAAGTAAACTCATTTCAAGATTTAATTACTTAATTTAATTCAGAAAAATATTTTTTTTAAATAAAACTTAAAGTACATTAAATTGTTTTTAAACAAAATATTTAAAACTCCTTTATTTTATGTATTATTTCTTTATTTAAACCTAGCTGAAAAGAATTGAAAATGTGAAATAAAATCTAAAGGACAAAAATAAGAAAAAATGATTTTTTTTCAAAATTTTAAAAATAAAACATGATCAATAAATTTACTAAAGGAAAAAAAATCATAAATTCTGAATGAATTAGAGGTAAATTTTCATTAAAAAAAAGCAGGTTACCATAAGCATTTCATTCTTCGTTACTTGGCCCTCTTAAGATCCTCCCCCTGGTAGTCAGATCTTTTCGAAAAGGACCAAGCTTTTTAATTAAAAAAAATTAAATTATGTACCGTAAAGAATCTAAGTTAGGTTTTTCCAATTAATAAATTTATCATCATCAAGCAAAACCATTGATCCAAAACTATCTGATTAAAATCACCTACAGAAACAACTCAAAGTTTTAAATCCGATTTGATTCCAACTCAAATCCAACATTTAGTAACCTAATCAATTATTATCTAAATATTTCAGTTCTTTTTCTAGTGTTCTAGTGTTAAAAAAAATAGTTTTGGGAAAAGTAACCACGAATTACATTTTTAGACCTTTATTTGAATACTGAAGATTTATTTTAAGTTTAAACAAACAGAATTTTATTTATTTCCTCAGGTGAGTTCTAGAGCTCATTTGTATGGTCATTTGTAGATAACTGATTTCAAGAAATAAAAATTGTATGGTATAGACAACATTGAAAATATAAAGAATTAAAAGAATAATCAATCAAAATTTGAAATCGATCAAAACAATTTTAAATTTCTAATAGAGATGTGTTTTTTTAATCGTTTAACTCTTTGCTTATTTGATTCTAGAATTTTTTAAAATATTAAAATTTAAAATGATAATTTTGGAATTTTGGTACTATTACGTCATTATTGGAAAAAAAGACCTATCAGCTGCAGCAGTAACTCGTGAAATATGTGTAATGAAAGGTGGAATGTACTTAAAGTAAGAAGGGTACAAGATTGGTTTAAAAAAGTTAACAATGGCGATACAAGCTTTCAGAGGCAGAAAAAGTCAGGGAGACCAGTCACCTTAATTTGATTATAAAAGCTAACACACGTTGCCTTGTTGTTCCTCATGTGTTGACAGATTCCGATATTCAACGACGCAATAAACTTTAAAGGAAGCAAAAATTAAAAATCCTCTAGATGAATGGTTCAATGGCTGGACCCATCTAAACCAGCTCAGTGAGTCAAAAAAAGGATCCTTGATTAAAAAGTGATGTTGTGTGTTTGTTGGAATTACCAAGGGGTAGATACACCTGATTCTTGCTATTGTACTATAAATGCATAACTTTATTCTGAAAAATTAAAACAAATTTATAATTCACTTATAAAAATATCTTTCTTTGGTCAACCGAAAGCTATGCTTGTTTTTTCAAGATAATACTAGACCTCATACAGTTAGATGGAAAAATAGAAGAGCTGGAATTGCTCATCTCTTAGAAGACGGAATAGTTTTAATAACCAAGACCAAGTTGAAAAAGGGTATTGTGAGTTTTTTTGGCTCCTAAAGCTCTGAAATGTACAAGAAAAGAATCAAACTACTCGCTGACTGAAAGATTATAGAGCATAATGGTTAAATTTTGAAAAAAAACTTGCTATTGCTATTTTATTTTATTGATAATTTTTTTAAAAATATTAGAAAAAACGAAAAATTTTGTGACTTAACCTAATAATTATTGAATTCAGATCCCGAATTTTTGTAGCGTTCTCATGAGACTTTAAGACCAAAAACTTTTTCTTAGATTTTATTAGATTAGATTAGTTAATTAAAACTCGTAATCACTAATGATAAACACAACTATTAATTGAAATTCATGCAGAGACTTTGATTTTTTTATAGAATCGTTTTTAGATAATAGCCTGTTTCATAGTATCTCGAAAAAAGCTAAATGAAAAAAGATCCCTAAAATATATCTTACTCTTTAGGGAGTTAAAATTTAACAGGTTTTTCTCTTAGTGATTAAGTCATTATTTATTTGATTATTATATTATAATTTATTCTTCTAGTTACCTTCGGATCACGTCCGTTTCGATCTAAAAGCGATATTATGCCTTGAATGTGTCTTTCTTTGATCATATTAAGCGCTTCGGGACTGTCAATTAAAATACAATGCAAAACCTCGAGAACACCTCTTGATGTTTGTTGGCTAGTTAAACGGCTTATTAAACAATCGAGTCTATTTCCTTGCGCAAATTGAGCACAATTGTTTCTATTTCCTTTGATCATAGTAGCCAACAAGGCATACAGTTGATCGTAAATTTCATCTATTACTTGCTGTTTGTAACCATCGAACAATTGAATATTCATTTTACTAGTCTGATTCTTTGTCTCACTATATTCGCTGTATTTATCAATAGTGTCTAGTACTAGAGTGATCATGCCTTCTTCGTGAAACAAATCTTGACGATTGCGCAATGCTTTTAGCTTAGCCTGACGCTCTTCGTGCGATATATCTTCACTAGGCTGTCGAAAAAACTCAATTAAATCGTCTAAACATTTGAGCACTTTTTCTAAACTTATTTTTTTCCAATATCTATGCTTTTCTATATGATTATCAGCCGATGTGTCCATGGCACGAATAAATTTAGTAAATAAGCTCATACATTTTCGAATAACCAAAGCCGAACGAGCCTCTTCTTCTTGAGCACGAACTATGGTAAAGCAATCATCCATATGGCCCTCTTCATGTAGCGTGGCTTTTTTCTCTTCTATTTTTCCGATGCCTCTTTTTTTTGTCTCATAAGTTTGATAGGACAGCCAATGTGAGGTTTTTGCGTGTTGTATATAAACAAGGGTATCGCCATATTTGATTATAGGAGCGCCCATTGTTTCTTCTGACTCGATTTCATTAGATTTTTTATCATCCTAATAAAATAAAATAGAAAAAAATACATATAGCTAGTTAATTAATTAACTATTTACCTTAATTGGAGTTAGGATAAAAGTAATGGCATCGGCAGTTGATTTATCTTTGTGGATTACGCACACTTCTCCATTCAGAACTCCTAGGTAGCGGCCAGAGGTTATGTGTCTCAGACGGACTAGGCTATTCCATGACATGAATCCACCGTACCAACTAAAAATTTTTTTTATTAAATAAAAAAAAGAATATTCTAAAAAATTCAAAAGTCAAAATTGAACAGCATTGTTTTGACTTAGGTGAAGTTTTTTCTAGCCAAAGGCGATGGTTTTTTAAATCAGTTAAAAAAAATTTAATCTTTGACTTTTGAAAAAAAAATGAAAAAGTTGTTAAACTAAATTCAAACCGTGTTCTTAGAAATTCCAGCCTCCACAATGATCTAGCATGATTGCATACAGAACCAGTTTCGTAAAATATACTATACGGAAACTCGCTTACTCCAGGCTGAGGCAACGTGAAACATTGATCCATGTTTCCGTGAAATAGACGTAGCACATCGCCCCCAAAAACAAAACCAGTGCTTTTGGATCGAAAATTGCCCGATGAAATAGGAAGCAATGTCCACAAAGTTTGCTGAAACGATGCATTTACTCTATGAATTATATTGTCTACTGAGTAAATATGCTAAATTATAATTGAAATTATTTGATTATGCATTTAAAATTGATTATTAGCCTACCAGATATCTTTCGGAAGCCACTGATACAAGTATTATGTCGTCACCAATTCGAACTTTTTCCCCTTCGGATCGCTGTTTAGATGCTGGATGTATGGTCCACCAACATGATTCACCTAAGCAAACAAAAGCTTAGTTAAAAAAGAAAAAATAGAAGCTTTTATCAATCAATCATGTTATATGATGATTAATTGTTTTTGTTTTTCTGTTTTTAAATAATTATCTGTTTAAAGTTATTTGTTTTATTAATGCTTACCCTGCGAATTTACTTGTAAGCCTACATCGAATGCTAATTTATCATTTGATGTACTAGTTGATAAGCAAGTCAAATACTTAAATAAATGAAATTTAAACAATTTTTTTAAAATAAAATTTTGAAAAATTATCTAACCATATTCGAGTGCAAATGCCGAAGTTGGACAGCATGACCATAGAGCAAAGTTCGATGTCCAGACTGTTGTATTGTATTTATCTATCAAAAAAAATTTTAATAATTTTGGCATTTTACCGCCCAGGGCAGTTCAGAGTGGATTATATCCCTCTTTTCAGCCCTAATGTCTGGCGGTACAATTAGTAAATTTTACAATAATTATAAAAAGGTTAAATTGTTTTTTTCTTTTTAAATGGAAGACATAAGACAACAAGATAACTAATATAAAACAATATGAAAAAGATAGATTAATGTCTAATTATTTGATAACTTTTGAGTTAGGCGATTCAAGTTTAATTGTTTTTTTAGTAAATAAAAATATTAAATTACATTTGAATTTTCACTTGAGTTAACAAATTCTTGCAAAGCTCGAACAGACAGGGCTTGTTCTAAAACAAAAATACAAGCCGGAAAATCCGGTGTTACATTCTAAATTTAAATTAAGCAAAAATAAATAATTTGTTGTACAAAGATTATTGAAGAAGAAGAAAAAAAAAGATTACTTCAAGAGTGATGTCTTCGAGAAAACACATTTTATTGCCGAAAGCCTCGGCAGCAAGTGCCATGCGACGACTAATTCCATTTTGAGTAACAACTGAACAGTTCAAGCATATGTAATCTTCCTTTAAAACAAAAAAAATAAAATTTATATAATATACATTTAGTCTAAGTTTTTATTAAAGCTAAAATAAGGAAAAAATAAATAAATAAATTATAATTTGCTTACAGTTCTCAAAAAAGACAAATCGTCCGGATCACCATTTGTTTGCTTATCTTCTATAGATGCCATTTATCGATTAAAAATCAAATCATTAAAGAAGATAAACTGTATGTGCCGTAAAAGCCGATCGAAGTCTACCTTAATTAATCTAAATACAAATCGATTATATTTATCACGACGTTTTTTTCATTTTATCTTTTCAATTTTCTAATTATTATAAACATAAAGTCTGAAAGCAACAACAATACTGATTTAAGTTTTATTCGTTATGTTTTCTTTTGGGGCCTCTAAAACAACAAATAGATATATATATATATATATATTTATTTGATAAAAAAGAAAAATATTCTAATCGCGCATAATTGAACGGTATTAGACTTAGATGATTGGGCCAAATTCGGGTTAACTATAATCTCTAAATATTGAATACAATGCTAAATGAATTATAGAATTCGTTTTGTATATAGATTTGTGTTACTGCAAATTAGGAAAAGAAAAAATTTATTCCAAAATCAATCGCTCTCTTACTCTTATTAATAATAATAAATTATGATACTAAAATCACTTTTTTTTTCTTTTTTTTTTCATTTTCTATTGCCAATTGCTTATCGGGTTAGTTTCACTCAAATATTAAATTTCATTTAATTTCAAGGCATTTCTAATCTAAACGGTCAGACAATTTTAAGATCATATTTAATTAAATATTATATTTTATGTAAATTAAATAATGAATTGTTTGGCCGAATTGGAGCCGTGTGTGGGTAAATACTGCGCCCGGACCGTCCTTAACAATTCCACTTGTTTGTTCACCGGCTGCCAAGTAAAATCTCTCTTCGTCTAAATTGTCTTTATTTAATCCATTAAGAAATGTGCTCGCGGGTTTCGGCCGAGTCAAGACATTTGTGTTCCTTGCATCCATTCGGCAAAACTCTACGATTACATGTACCTCATATTCATGTTTAACATAACTGCAGTTCTTCACTTTTTTTATGTAGACAAATCTTTTGCATTAGTTAAAAAAAAGAAAAATAACCTCCAAGATTCCAAGTAATTATTTAAGTATAAAAGAAAAAAATTGATTATTTTGTTTTAAAAGAATAGCGCTTGTTTACACACTGCCGCTGGTAGAATGCACTCTTGCGCTAATAACTACTTTCCTATTTTATCCTCCATACGGCTCATTTAAACTAAATTCATGCGAGCCTAGGGAGATAAGCGACTGGTACAGTGTGCTCTACAATCCACAAATAGACTATGACACGCAATTGAACTGTACCCAGGAGGTAATTTAAGTCTAATTTGATTAAGAAACTTGTGAATAATTTTAACCTAATTAGATAGCCTATCCTTTTTACAGCTTTGTGATGGTCTATTTGCTTCTAGTGGTCGTTTTTATGCTTGTTTTAAGACCCATTAGCAAATATACGTTGTTCCAAAATGGTTCTTATGCCATATTCATAAACAAATCAACATTTTCAGCGCTCTACTTTGTACCAATGATTTTTCTTATTCACACAATAGCAGCAGGAGTTATTTGTAAGAGAGCCAAATTCAGAAATTCTATCTTAACTTTTTTTTTTTTAAATAAGATTACACGTATCCTATAATAACACTTGTTGTTTTCTTAATATCAAATAATTTTCATCTATCGAGTTCAGTTAGCGAAGAACCGAATAAGAATAGTGTAAGTTAATTTCCTAATTTGTACTATTTATCAGTAATGTATTTAACAATTTTATGATTATTAGCTAGTTGATTCTATCAAAAAGCTGACAACCAAAAGAAATTTTTTCATTCAAATAGTTCATGTTTATTTTTATGCATTTGGTATAATAGCACTCACTGGACTGCACACATGGTTTGACCTGCTCTATTTGCTTTGCGTTCCATTGCCTCTCTTATTTTTCATTGCGTCCTACAAACACACCAGTCCAAAGCAAGTTAGCACATACTGCCAGTAAATAGAACTAAAATGACTGTTTATGCAAGACTCCAATTGCTATGGTGAGATACGTTCTAGGAAGGAAAGGATTTTTCGATTAATTTTTAGGCTTTGAAGGAGCTTTGTTTGCGAGAAGCTTTTAAAAATAGTGTAAATATGCTTGAGAATAAACAAATTAACAAGTTCAATTTAAATTCAAAGCTTTTTGAGAATGCCAACGCTAAATTAAAATAAAATGTTAAACACAATTTGGTTTATCGTAAAAAATTCACTTTCTTTCCTAAAATATATTTTATCTATTTTTTTTATATTTTCATTTATTTGAATTAATAAAGTCTACTAAGTAACTTGTCTAAAATACGCGAATAATATGCTCTGCATTGATTAAAATTGAAATTAATCAAGTTTCTTGACTACTTGAGAAAATTTATAATAGAAAATTAGTTTCCAAATTTGTTATGCAATTTTGAATAATTTAAAATATTTCAATTTGCCTAATTTGCATCTAATAAATCAAATTTCTTTAACTTAAAAAACCGACTTTTGAGGCCCACTCAATTTACCAGATTAGCAAAGAAAAAAGTTTTTTTTTTCCTAACAAATTGCTCTTTAGTTTAGCGGGTGAAAGAAATATAAGTGTTAAAATTACCCACCAAAACTGTTAAAGTTCTTTTTTGATTAAGAAAAAAAAATCAATCCTCGTTATTTTAAAATTCTGTGATTAGATAATTGTAAATCAATCTATTTGCTGTTAATGTTAAACATTGCTAAGGTTTATTCATTTCGTATAAAATTTCATTGAATTTAGCTAATAAAATAAGCTACGGAAGTAATACAAAAAAATCATCTCTTTTTTTATTTAGGAAATAATTAAATACAACAATAAATAATTTATAAAATAAATCAAAAAACAAAGTTAGTACTAATTTTATTTGACAAATATAAGATTTACAAATATTGTCTCAATTAGTTGGGTGAGAATATTAAAGCAATTCAATTTTATTTCCATCGAGAAATTATCTAATTTTTGTAAGATGTCGTTTCTCAGTTGGCTTTAGGAAATTTGCCAAACAAAATTTCAGAATTAATTATATTAAATAAATTTAATTTCTTTATTTAAAAGCCTGGATATTATTACCCAGATGTTAAATTAGTAAAACTTAGAAGAATTAGTATTGTACGTAATGGTACGCAATCAATCATTTATCTTTTTTTCAGCTAGATTCAAAAGATTCGAACATTTCCAAGCTTTTTTAGCAAATTAACTTTAGAATAAAGCTTATCTAAGAGGCTTCAAAAAAGATTGTTTAACTTCTTCATTTTATATAACTTAAAAAAAATTGCATTTAACGGAATTGAGAGCCATGTTCAAACAAATTCTGTTCTAAGCTTAAATTTTGTTCTAGAATTATTTTGCATTTCAACAAGAACTAAACAAGCTTTATTTGGAAAATAAAATATTCTCCAAAAACAAATTTAAGTACTTGTTTAAATTAAATTTGAATTAATATCTTTTACAAAGAATTCAATTAACCTTGGATCATGAAGTCAAAATTGGCATAGCTTCATGTTAAATTCAAATTTTAATGGAAAAATAAATTGAAAGCAAACAAACTCTCGAGAAATGATGCTTTAATTTTATGATCTCGGATTTAGCGATCAAAGACGTCAATTAAAAATTTACGTCATTCAAATAAATTAATTCTTAGCTTGACGCCAATTATATTTAAAAATAAAAGTTTTTTTTTTTATTTTTGTTTAACTAAATGACCAAAAAAATGTTAAATTGTAGTTTATTATTTTACTAAAAGCATAAAACTTTAATTCTCAAGAAAAAATTGAGAATTATTTTAAATAGAGTTTATTAACAGATGGTTGTAAAATTAAATTAGATAGAAAATTTTTTCTTGTATAAACTTTGCTTATAACTATTCCAGTCTTTTTGAATTTGAAATTTTTTTTGCAAATCATAATCACTCGGATACGGAAATATCTAAAAAAATTAATTTATTATTATAGAAATAAATTATTAAAAAAAAAAAAAAAAACTACTAGTTCTTTTAGTAAGATTTTTTTTGAGGGACACATGTATTTTGAGAAAAATTTTTTATTAATCAAAATACATTCAACACCATCTGATATCAGCATAGTCCGATTTTGCTCTTCTTCTAAAGAATATGCAATTTCAACAAGACCCTAAATCTTGAAATAAAATATTTTTTTGCTAAAATTAAATTTAAATTACATAAATATCTTTTGATTTTAATTTCTTAATTTCCATACAGACTTTTCTTTCCTTATTGATCAAATTCTTTACATTGTCTTCTTCATCGGAATCAGACTCAATCACTTTGTCAAAATTGTATTGCAAATTTAATTCATTATAAATTTCGTTTCGTAATATTGATGTATATCTTTGATTATTGCTGTGAAAATCTGTCAACAAAATTAAGTATAATAATAGTATTTTATTTCAAATTATATTTAAAAATATTACCTAAATAATTTAGTGGAGGATTTAGTGGTTTTTTAATGAAGGCTAGATTAGATTTGGGAATATTGATTTCTTTAATAATTCGACATGTTCCTTGCTTAATAACGAATATCCAATCGTTCTTTAGGCTATTTTTGCAAATCAAAACTCCTTTTCTAAAAAATGTCAACAAACATATTTTTGGGTCGTCATAAGGTAGTTGATCTAGAGGCCAATTTGATAGGATATCAATTTGGCGCAAAAATGATATGTGATCCGGCTCCTGACCCCCTTTATTCTCCATAAATATTTTCAAAAAGTCGTCTCTGTCTATTGTCAAAAGACTCACATTAGTGTGACAAATAACATTTTCTTGTCTAATTGAGCCATTTATTATTGCAAGTTCCTTAAAACTTTTCATTAAATAATTGAAAAAAAAGTGAGCGAATTTTTTATTTATTTGAATATTTTTTCTCTTTTAAAAAATAATTAAATTTTAAATTTTTTTATTCAGTGTAATAAATTAAATTTCATTGTTAATTTATTAAACTTTTTTATTTAAAAAAGGGTTTTGGCATAAAATTATTTATCTTTCCTTAAAATGATCTAATAAAAGAAAAAAATAAACAAATGCTTAAAAAGTTGCACCATTTTGCATTTTGACCTTTTAAAAAAATGGTTTTAAGAGTTTTTAACATTTTAGTTTGTTATTTTGTACTAAATTAGACAAAACCGTAAACTCAATGATCGAAATTTTATGAAATGGTATCAAACTGATTGAGTTTTTTTTAAAAATTGTATTTTTAAAAATTCTTTTTGTTTATGCTTTCTAATAAATATTTTTTTATGTCGTTTGACTTCTGGATAAACTAGGATTTTAAATTTTTTCACTTTAACACTCAAAAACCGGATGACTTTTTTGACCCTTTTATTTAAATCTTTTTTTATTCTTTTTTTCAATGAAAATAAAATTTTTTT